>BLKR01008005.1:0-27686 GCA_011170035.1 Teleogryllus occipitalis
CGCTGACCACAGTCCACAGCGCTGACCACAGTCCACTGCGCTGACCACAGTCCACTGCGCTGACCACAGTCCACTGCGCTGACCACAGTCCACTGCGCTGACCACAGTCCACTGCGCTGACCACAGTTCACTGCGCTGACCACCGACCGATGTACTGACCACCGTCCACTGCGCTGACCACAGTCCACAGCGCTGACCACAGTCCACTGCGCCGACCACAGTCCACTGCGCTGACTACAGTCCACTGCGCTGACCACAGTCCACTGCGCTGACCACAGTCCACTGCGCTGACCACCGACCGATGTACTGACCACCGTGCACTGCGCTGACCACAGTCCACAGCGCTTACCACAGTCCACTGCGCTGACCACAGTCCACTGCGCTGACCACAGTCCACTGCGCTGACCACAGTCCACTGCGCTGACCACAGTCCACTGCGCTGACCACAGTCCACTGCGCTGACCACAGTCCACTGCGCTGACCACAGTCCACTGCGCTGACCACAGTTCACGTCACTGAGCACAGCCCACTACACTGCTGTTCACCGCGATGCACACACTTCACAGCTCAGCTTCCACTCCAGAGTGATTAGCGGCCGCCGGCTGCGGCACCTGGCAGAGTCTACCTGGACTCTCCTTGAACTTGCGTCAAACTTGTACGCGACACACGAATACCCCGGAACCATCCAGTTCAGGGGCGCCGACAAATGACGCAATCCGCGCGGCGGACCCGGCAGATGATGCAATATTCGTTACAATATTAAAGTCCATTAGAAATAGTAAAAATTTAACTGCTAGTGTAGGCTGGTTTGACAAGTGGAAAAAAAAGATATGGTATTCGGCAACTAGAGATGTGTGGAGAGAAATTATCTGCTCATTCTAAAGCCGTCGTTAAATTTTGCAAGAAATTACAAGAGATAGTGAGAAATGGACAACTTACAAATTACCAGCTTTATAATTGCGATGGAACTAGCCTTAATTTTAAAATGCTACCTTCGAAAACATTCGTGTCACGTAAAGAGAAAAGTGCTTCAGGTCACAAAAAGAGCAAAGAGAGATTGATACTTCTTGCAACATCAAATGTATCAGGAAGTCCCAAAATGTCACATAGTTCCTCTGTAGTCATTTTTATGGATAAGTGATCCATAAAACCGTACATATTCGTAATGGCAATGTGAACTTTGATATACCATACACAATGACAGTATTGAAAGCTAGAAAATGTACTTTCTTGAACCAGTGAAATATTGTCACGTGTATTCATTAAAGATAAATAAATGTTTATTAATACGAGAATGTATTGTTACATAACATATTAGGCAATTTTTTCATTAATGAAAAAAATTTCTAGAAACTTTAGCGAGGAGTTGTAAACTTACATCACTTAAATGACAAACTGAAGATAACTGCAAGGTTTCATTATAAATGTAAATAACTGATAAATAAATTGCAACAAATTATTGATATTTGCCCAAGTAAGAGACACTTTGCTTCTCTAGCAACTTCAATATATTTAGATAAACTCAACAATTTAAGTGGCAAATAAATTTTAAATGTGGACAAGACATTGTTTACGCAATACACAAATAATTTATAAATATAAACAATTCACCAAATAACTTGCGATAAAATGCTCTGTCTCAGGGTAGACTCTTCACTCTGATCAGCATTCCAGAACACTACGCAGAGATTGACACCTTGAAACAACTAGCTGACAGCGGTCTCCCTGTATACGGACCAACCGTTTTCTCCGTTCCACATGAGCTGGCATCGGAAAGGGACAACCCACAGCTTCTTAAGCGCCTTCACAAGCTCAAGAGAAAAATTGCTCAAAGCAACGACATCGTGAAACTGGTGATGAAAGGCAAGAGATTGGCTTGGTTGGAAACGATCGTTACATGGGATTTTTACTCCAATAGATTTTTCCTCAACCAACGCATGCGACCTATGCGAGTGCGTTTTGGATTCACCATGGAGGTTGTTCACGCTCGCCCGTAAGGTTTTCTTATGTTTTGTCTTTTTATGGATGGATGGATGGATGGATGGATGTGTCGGTCAGGATGTCGGCAGGGATGTTTCGTGGTTCATTGAGATATTTTAATTTTGCGAGAACCTTACATGAAGCTCCTGTAAGATTTTCAAACCTTTCTGGAAAATGTGTGCAAATTTTCTCGGTAATTTATTTGCTCGAATAAAATTAAGTGAATATATGTAGAAAGAAGTTCTCAACCAAATTTTGCGTTTTTACATTAAATGAAATATTATGGACCCTATATGTTATTACTTGCTCATATTAACCAATTTTATACAACACTAGCATAATACGGCAGACGTTATCCTCTCCTCTATCTCTCTCTTTCTCCTTTCTTCTCCCTTTCTCTCTCCACCTCTCTCTCTCTGTCTCCGTCTCTCCCTCTCTCTCCTTCTCCGTCCCTCTTTCAGTCTCTCTGTCCCTGCCCCTCTCTATCTCTGTCTCTCCGTATATATCTATGCCTATCTCTATCTTTACGTCTCTACGTTTGTCGGTCTCTCTCTGCGTCTCTGTCTGCCTCTGTCTATCTGTGTCTGCCTCTATCTCTCTGTAACTGTCTATATCTCTCTCTGCGTCTCTGTTTAACCCATTTCTCTTTCCATAATAATTATCAATACTGTTCTTCCCCATTATTTGTTTTTCCTTTTACTATCTCTGGATTACAAGCTTTGTCCTCTCACCCTATAACAAATCATACTTTCTTCTGTTTATATAAATTGCTCCTTCTTCCTTCTCTACCAACTAAATGCATATAATCCCATCTCACTTCCTTCTTTTATTTTCTACTTACGTCACCCACCTCTTCCCTTACCATCATCTTGTAAAATTTGTTTCACTTTTTCCCTTCAATTTTGTCAATTGTGTTTGTCAATTCGCCGAATAAGGGTACAAGAAGAGTAGGTCGGCCCTACGTCCGTAGCAAATTTTGTGACCTCTCGAAGTGCGAAATTAATATGAAGACAGAGGAAATACAGATGCATGGGGGTTATCTTGGGCGAGAGAGTTTGGTCAATGAAGGTAGTACAGTTCTTTGGATTCCAACACATCTACTAACAGTGATACCGTAGTTATTATTTCATATTTTAACTTTTATAGTATTGAGATCATGATAATTTAATCAGTAATAAAATATCGGAAACCTAAAAACATCGATCACAAAACATCAATATTAACTTCTAGCAGACGGATAATCTGATCGGTAGTTTTCTGTAGTTCCTCCAATCAAACTAGGCGAATGGCGGAGCCCTACCCTAGCAAACAGTCCAGGGACCGCGCGCGATCATTCCCGCCGCTTCCTTGTCCTTTTCTCACCTCTTACATACACTTACACTCACATACCCTACACTAACCACACTTGCCGGGAGACCAGTCGAGAGCTTAGAGGTTGTCCCGGCTGGGGAGGAGCCACGCTGGTGGGAGACACCTGGTTGGGGAAAACCCACGCAAGCCGCCGTAGGACAGCGCCGAATCTCGCCAGTCAACGGGAGTTCATCGCAACCTTCCGCGGAAAAAGATACACTACACTTACGGGAATAATGATTTTAGTAGTTGACGCGCCCGGAATCATCAATCAATGTTTAAAAATATCTGCGTTAATATTTTGATGTTTAAAAACATCGATGTTTCTACAAAAACACTGACATCGTCTTCACGTCCCTTTTCAGGACTACCCTAGGTACACGTCATGAGATTCTTCAACCTTCTTTCTTTCCATCCATAGTCGAATACGAGGTGTTGACACATCCGTAGACCAATTAATTCAAATTTGGCGCCTACTTGAAATACAATCAATTATAACTACTCTTTGGGCTGAATTAACAGCAAAGTTTGCTCATTTCAAACGTCCCGAGCTCCTAAAAAACATCGCCGATTACCTTGCAAAGAGAAACAATTTCATTCTCTTCACAGAACCGACTCCTTCCAGGTAAGACGCGGCGCGATCGCATTGTTTGAAAATTTGCGGCCGAGCGATGTCATGACAGCTCACCTCGCTAGGTAAAAGCTAAGAATAGAGCGATTTTCTTAAGGATGAACCAAAGTGACAGCCAGTGCTGGCAACATAACTGGAGGCTCCGTGGTCGTCGTGCCCTTGAGCCCAATGGACTCCCTTCCTGCATTTGTTCGTTTGCAATTGGCTAACTTGTAAATGGCTTCGACGCTTCCTTTTATGATGTCCTCGTCCGACAAAAATATAGTGCGCCGCGAGAAATAATTGAAATTAGGAAGTGCAGTGTTATGTGCTCTTCTGTAAAAATTCTTTTTTCCTTTATATACGACATTGAATTTACTTTTTGTGTGATAAATATTATGTTAATTTTAAAACCGAGACTTGAATGCGAGATGCGTACCGATACACGTGGTTCCGGTCTTTGTGCTGTTGTGTGGCGAGCTGTGATTGGGAGCTTTCTATTTACATTCGTGGCAGTTTTCTTTTACTGGTTGTGAGAGCATGTTAAAAGATTTTCCACATATGTATTTAAATTGTTTAATATTTCCCAGACTCGCGTACGTGCATATACCTCAGCGAAACTCTTAGACTTCTGGATAGTGATGTCTTCACAGCAGCCATAACGAAACACTTTACTGAGGGGCTGAACAGCTGTCGCGGCGGAGGGATACTTCTCTGAAATAATGTGATGTTCACTTGTTTTCGCGAACTGTCACTTTGGCTCATCCTTAGGAAAATCGTTCTAATACGCGCGTTATAATCGTTATAATATCGTTATAATCTAATCGTTATAATACGCGCGTATTGACTGCAATGAAAGTCAATTACAATGCAAGGTTGGTAGCGTTTCAAAGCCATTCTTACATTGCATTCCAGTATTGCATTCTCCGTGCACCAGAGCTTGGAAGCGCCGTAATCGCAGAAGAAAAACACAGCGGAAACCCGTATGCACGAAAAACGAATAGTATCAGTAAGAAAAACGTTTTCCTTTTGCCCAAAGGTAACACTAATAATTTCTTCAATACTTAATGATCCTCACGCCGAGGTTGCTAACAGTCTTAATACTTGTCGTTTCGAAATCTTCGCTCATGACAAGAGTGCATGAAAGACCATAAGCAGTTTCCTTGGTACAATCTCTTCAAAAAAAGCTCTCGCAATATGTCACAACCTCAACACGTGGGTTGGGGCAGAGGTCATGGCAACTAGTTTTTTATAATATTATCGGATCACATAATTTTATTTGTCGCATGAAACAAATGCAGCACTAGTGTGTGTTCACAACAATGAATTTTGCTCTTTGAATGTTTCTGGTATCTTAGAGAGAAATGTAAAATCAGTTGTCTGTTTACTGCCGTGCGATATGAATGTAACCCTTCGAACAAGGCTCCTTCATCAAAACAGCAGTTTTCCGTGGAAGAAATGCCCAGGAAATTGGTGAAATCTGTTGGGATAATGCCCTTCCATGCCGGACGTATAGCCAGGAGAGTTTCAGCGAGGACGGATAGCAAACAGTGGTCAGCAACGCACGGAACGATCTGCGAGTTAACGTTTCTCGACACTACTTTCTCTCTTTGACTCCAGTAGCGCTGTCTGCCTCGCATAAGCAGATGCTCGATTACCGCACGTGACACATAGGTCCTCCGTCACACTAGGTCGTGTCACGTAGCAGAAAAAAATCTATCTTCAATATTGTGCTTGTAGGATGGCGCCGAAAAAATAAACGTTGGCAATATTCGAAAATTCAGAGTTCGATGAAAGTATGACCTACACTATTTTTATAAGCGTACATTGTAGTAATCTATGGAAAAATTAATCAAAATTTGGAGTCAATTTTTAATATTGATGATGACGCTTCAAGTAAAGTACCTCTAAAAACCAAAATATCCGTTTCAAATTCAAAAGGCATCATTCAGATCGATCTCGAAATATCAATTTTGGTGAAAAACCACCACTTTGTGTTTTTTGCAGCAGAGTTACAATACTTACAATACTAATCTACGAAAATAATATGCGAGAAAGTAAAAATTTGAATCCATTTTTGAGAAACATTTTGAAAAATGTAACAGAAAGAGCTTCATTTAAAGTACTCACAAAATTGGAAGAAATCTTTTCAATATCGTTTGGCTTTGAATTGGTCCAGATCAACTGAGGAATATTAATTTTGGCAAAAAAATCCTTCGAATGGTTTAGTCTCTAGTGTTGACAACAGACATATAGACAGATCGTCGGACGTTTAAAAAAATAACCTTTTTGATATCACGGAAACTCCAAACCTGTATCTCCATTGAAATGTTGAAGTCGATTTTTCACAGCATTGTATAACTTTTTTATACTACGTATATTAAGCTGTATGTACGTATGTGTATGAGAGAGTAAAAATTACTTCAGAATCAATTGTTAATAAACCGAACTTGCTTGCAGAAATTGGGTATGGACAGATGTTATCAACCAGATGTACCTTCGTTTTCAATCATCTGGTCTCTTCCTTAAATGGAAAGCTGATGTGGAACGCTTAGAAGCAATTTGTCAACGCTTGAATACTAGTTGGCAACTAGTTTCGACCAGTAGCGAAGACCTTCCTCGTAAACTAGAGCTGCTGGACGTGATACCTTCCATGCAATTGTTGGGAGCTGGCGTCTTGCTGGCAACGATAATTTTCTTTGCAGAATTAAAACGCTTTTCACTTAACATCTTCAAGCATCAATAATTATGTGCATTTTCTACTTATTTCTGTTAGCCTGGTTAATGATACAAAATTTCTACCTGGAGAAATTATGTGCAATCGGAAGTAAAAGCGTTAAAGAAGTACTTAAGAAATATTAAGTGCGTATATGGCGCATTATTTTCCTTCGTTGGACCGCCTAAGATTACGATTTTGCAAGAACAGAAAATGATAGACGACTTTTAGAGTAACGCATCAGATTTTCAGACACACAGGGATTTTGGATCACCAAAATGGTATAACTAATCAAATCGTTGATGAGGCACATATCTCGCCAAGATTACTTTTTGGTGAAAGTATGGGATTGGTACTCAACAAATATTTTTATTCCAAAGTCGCAAAATGGTGTGGGGTGAACGTTCACGTACACCCAATTAGGGAAAAACTACGCAATGCAGTCCGTCATGTTTTCCACTGAGTTGTTTGGGCCTGCTAATGAACTACAGTATAGAACGATCTTCCTAAGGATGAGCCAAAGTGATAGTTCGCGAAAACAAGTGAACATCACATGTATTTCAGAGAAGTATCCCTCCGCCGCGACAGCTGTTCAGCCACGCCCCTTCGTAAAGTGCTAATGGCTCCTGTGAAGACATCTCTATGCAGAAGTCTAAGAGTTTCGCTGAGGTATATGCACGTACGCGAGTCTGGGAAATAATAAACAATTTAAATACATATGTGGAAAATCTCTTAACATGCTCTCACAACTAGTAAAAGAAAACTGCCACGAAAGTAAATAGAAAGCTCTCAATCACAGCTCGACACACAACAGCACAAAGACCGGAACCACTTGCATCGGTACGCATCTCGCATTCAAGTCTCGGGTTTAACATTAACATAATATTTATCACACAAAAAGTAAATTCAATGTAATATATAAAGGAAAAAAGAATTTTTACAGAAGACCACATAACACTGCACTTCCTAATTTCAATTATTTCTCGCGGCGCACTATATTTTTGTCGGACGAGGACATCATAAAAGGAAGCGTCGAAGCCATTTACAAGTTAGCCAACTGCAAACGAACAAATGCAGGAAGGGAGTCCATTGGGCTCAAGGGCACGACGACCACGGAGCCTCCAGTTATGTTGCCAGCACTGGCTGTCACTTTGGCTCATCCTTAGGAAAATCGCTCTATACCAACAGCGTATAAGCGACTCTGACAGTTTTCGCGCCACGTGTGCTGTGGTACGTCATGTGACCTGCTCTAAAGCATCTAGCTTGTGATGTTTTGTTTATTTTCTCACAGCCAGGGTTCAGCATTACCTCTCCTCTGACTCACATGAAGTCGCAGAGGCGATAAGGTTCGGCTTAGGCGAAGATTATGACTATGATATCAAGACGTGTCATTCCTTGGAAGTGAGGGTTAATGTTTTGAGATTTCATTTCTCTGTCGTGTAGGTGTGCCATGTGCGTAGTAATGTGTAGCAACAGCGCATTGCGTCAGAGTCGCTTGTAAGCCACCGGTATGTAGCGACAGTACAAGATAGCACGCGCACACGATAAATATTCCTAATTCTAGGAAATACATTTGTTTTAATCCAAACATAACTGTAGGAACAGGATAAAAATACAACATATCATTGCCCAAGAATGCTTGAAATTGCAAATTGGAGGGGATTTTGAAAACCTGTGTTTGTTTCGTGCATTTTTAGAAAACAAACCTAATTTTTAAAACTCTGCTAGAGCAGTATCTACATTTCGAAAGGGTCATTTTCGGCTGAATTACATCGAATTAATTAAGTCGAGAATTATCTTTTACATTAAAAAGGGGAAATGACGAAATGTTAAAAAAATACACATTGCTAAACATGTATACTGTATACTAATAATAATGTATACTGTATACTAATAATAATGTATACTAAGCATACAGGTCATTGTGTATTACAATACAAAAGCTAATTAGTGTCTGAACCAGGGATATCGAAATAATAAAAATATATTTTTAGCAGACAATAATATATTGACATTGATATAATAACATTAGCAAAATTAAAATAATCCTTGAAGAATGTTAATTATATTTGATTCTTATACAACAATTTGCTCCACCGACTTAATTTTGTGTAAGTTATTATTTTAAATACAGGTGAGTCTGAAGACTTTGCGAACGTGTGTATTGCTTTTACAAATTTGTAGTATTGTATTTATTTTGAGAACCCAACCTTTATTTCCTATTTCTTTTCTCTGTACCGGGGGTCCCCAATCTTAATCTACTGCGGGCCGAATAGGAAATTTTTAAGAAACTAGAGGGCCAACAAGTAAATTCCATGGTAGAATGAAATTATCGTCTATTTGTTAAATTAGATTTTAATTAAAGAACGACAAAACTGTTAACAATTCACAAATTAATTATTAAAACATACATGGACATATGAGTACACACTTCTGGATATATTTGTAACAATTAACACACTTTTCTAAAACAGAAATAATACAACATTGTACTCGTACCTCAATGAGAGCAGTGAAATTGTTTTTTCAGATTAACAATAAGTTAATTTGTGATTCAATATTTGTTTCACCTAATATTAAAATGTCTTTTGAATGTTCATCACTTGTTACATCTGTACTTAGACTTCACATACTTCATTTTTGAGAATGTCTGTTCACATCTATAACTTGTACTAAATGCAAACAAAAAACTTCTAGAAAAGTATTTAATTCTTGTATAAAGGTCCATTGGGAGTTTTTTTTGGGGGGGGGGGAGAATTTAATCAAATTTCTTTCTTGAAATCTGTCCTGCATTGCGTCATCTGCTGTGAGTCAATAATTTTCATTTGTTTATCTGCTGGGAATTGTTCAATATTACATGAAAACGGGCTGTTAAAAACTATTATGCATCTGGATTTCACACCCAAGTCAGTGAATTTATTTTTGAACTGCATTTTTAGTTTTGAAAGGATTTCGAAACATAATGAAAGTGGGGACTGAAAACCATTTTGAGCACTCAGTAACTTACACGTAAGGTAATACGCAAACAATTTAGTAGCAACCCCTATGTATAGAAAAAAAAATTCCTGCCTAAATGCCTTGATAGGAGTGTACAGGTCACATATGAGGTTATTATTCTCTCTCTTTATTCCCGACCGGACTCCCGGAATATGTGGTAGTGTAGTGCATGTTAGTGTGGTCTAAGGGGAGAGGATAGGGCAAGGAGGAGGAAGGACAGATCGCGCGCGGTCCGTGGCCCGTTTGTTAAGGTACTGCTCCGGCAATCGCCTCCAGACAGCGACTGAATTAGACTTAACTGAAAAGCTAGTGTCGAATATCCTGCCGCCGTCAGGACTCGAACCTAGGACCTCTCGGTCTGAGGCACTGCAGTGACATCAGTTGATGCACTGTGCTACCACTACCGGTCTACTTTCGGTATTATCATCTGAATTTGATAAAAGTAAATTTTATTGCTAGTGGGTGAAGGCAAGGATAATGAGTGTTTTGTTGTAAGAGACAGTCAACTCTCAATAGTCGTTTCAGAGCAAATATAACGATTAAATAAACAAATAAGACAAATGACTGAGGTGCAAGAATGATAGGGTTTTTCTTTTGATGTATTAAAATTGCAACTAACCATGTTTTGAATAGATAAGATTTTCACTTCATGTTTAAATTATTGTAATGCATGCCTCTTATTCTGTAATAAATTATTGTGTCATATAGTCCTTGTTTTTCAATGTCTGTAATATCACCCTGATCCCATTCACAAGAAACATTTGTCTCTTCAAAAACCATTCATCATTCGTTTTAACAAACCTAATCTGGTTTGTTAAAACCATAAAGCCATATATATATATATATATATATATATATATATATATATATATATATATATATATATATATATATATAACTGGATGTTGGCATGTTCGAGATTGATGAACTCGGACATGGTTTGGAATCTCTATGAAAGTTGGCACATCTACATTTTTTCATTGACGTTTTATGGTGTTCATATTGTTGTAACTCCACTACATGGCGCTCTAGCACAAGATGGCGCTTCATTTAAATTCAATTTCCAATCAACCTGGGTTTCATTTTTTCTGGGCGTTGTTGAGTGACGCGGAGCGAGGCCTAGGAGGACAGGAGGAGCGAGTGGCGCGGGATGGAGAGACGAGAAGAGTCAGGGTAAAGGAGGGAGAGGGAAGAAGAATCATCAAGGGCGGCGAGAGAGAGAGAGAGAGAGGGAGGGATCTAGAGAGATAGGGAACTAGAGAAAGAGGGGACAAGAGAGAGTGGGAGGGAACACGAGAGAGGGGGAGGGTAAGAGAGGGAGGGAAAGAGAGCGAGGGAAAGAACGAGTGAAAAAGAGAGGGGGAAGAGCGAGCGGGGAAAATATAGAGGAAAAGGGGGAAAGAGGGAGGGAGAAGGGGAAAGAGAGATGGAGAGGGGGAAAGAGAAAGAGGGTGAGGGAGAAAGAGAAAGAGAAAGAGAGAGGGGGAAAGAGAGGGAAAGGGAGAAAGAGAGGGAGAGGGGGAAAGAGAGAGGGGGAATGAAAGAGAGAGAGAGCGAGAGCGAGAGCGAGAGAGAGAGAGAGAGAGAGAGAGAGAGAGAACCGGACGTCTGCCGTTTTCAGCTAGAACATGAATTTGGCAAACAAATATCTCACAAGTAAAATGTTACAGCTTTAAACTTCCCTTGCGATTTAATCGCATAGGTTTTTATTAGTACATATTATTTTGTATATTACAGTGTTAGCCTCAGCCCTCGGAAACAAAATTATAGGCCCCTAGAGTGCTCGGTTTTGAGTTATGCACAGTCGCTGCCAAGACATCCTTAAACGGGCTGTTTGTGTAGGTTGTAATTGCGTCTGATTTAGACACGTTTATTTAACACCTATTAACTTCAAGGTCATTGTGTTTTAGTATTCCAAATTAAGATGCATCGAAAAATACATTTTAATCGCATCATCGCAAACATTAAAATCGAATTTTTGGTTGAAAATATTTTGCAGGAGCGACATGCATTATATTTTGAGATATTTTATCTTAAATCGTTGTACACTCGCAATAGATGAGTCTTGAACCATTCAGAAGATCCCAGCGGAATAAAACTAGCAATTCATACAACTTTTATATAGGGTTCAATCATATTTAGACAAAAATGAAGAATGTTGTATACTATGATGTAAAGAAAATCAGCGGACGCGCATGCAATACGCAACACATCTTATGCCGAATGTACGTTACCATTTGCATTGTAAAAAAGTGTGTTCTAGATTCTGAAAATTCTGTGTTCGTGACGGAACACGAGATATGTTTATTAGACCTTTCAAACATTCTGTTACATTTTTGGAGATTTAGCTTTTACGTATACGCCTACTTTGTAGCGCGGTTGGTCTGAAACTAACGAGGTTGTGTTTTAATATGAAGCCATTTTAACTTTTAAAAACGATTTAAAAGCGTGGAATTTTGTTGCGAGTACAACTAGTGTTTCTAGATTAACAATTGTTTTAGATAAAAATAAGAGATACTTTGCAGCTTTAGTAGACCAATTTTAAGTTACAAAACACCCAAAATAAAGACAATTCTCGTAAAGCACATGAAGAGGCAATGTAATAACATTTTTCATAGTTTAAAGAGATTAATCAATATCCACTTTCTTAATACAGAGAAAAACCTTTTAATAGAAGTGCAAAGATCTCTCGAGATTTTCGCTAAACTTTTTAAGAATTGCGAATATCCAATTTAGTTTACAACGGAAACAAACCGCGTCTGCGGTGCCATGGAACTTCACGCATCCAAGTGGGGAGAGACTCTCACGTTGAAATGATTCATGTTCCTTCACCGCAAATTTTATTACGCGGGTACAGCACTTCGTGAAGATGCGCTAACAGTTTTTGCACTGGATGTGGGTGAGTGCCTGTGAGCTAGAGATAGGAGAGATAGGAAAATAGCCTTTATTCGCACGGATCAACATTACGTATGCGGCATCCGTTATGGTATTTTTAGTGCTCGCAGTCTTTGTTTTCTCGACAGATCATCTGCTCCTCCTTTTTCTCTAAAGTTGAGTTTTTGCTTGTCACACAAAATCCAGTATAAACCAGTTTTGGAGTACTCGAGAGACATCACGAAATTTAGGGGAGCGTAGATAATACACTGATGGCTCACGCATGACCAATATACTAAGCGTAAAAAAAACACGTTACTCTTTGGGTTGTAATCATGGAAAACACAAACGCAAAAATTACGGTCTGAATTTGTAAAACAAATTGTGGAGTGATTATCAGATTTAGATTCAGGGGGATGGTCATCAGATTATTTTATAATAATGACATGAGATTATAAGAACATGGGATGTGTGTGTCATACCTCTATGCTGTCGCAAATACCCTACAATTCTTCAAGAGCATAGTTTTTTGATAATACTTCTAATTTAATACACGGAGTTATTACTGTGTCCGTGCACACGATATATATTTTATTTTTCGACAGCACCATACAATTTTGATGTACAGGGCAACCATCGAACGAAGATTGGAAGATTTTTTTACTTCCACATATAATCAATGCTAAGCCCAAAGAGCCTCAGTATAAAAGTATGCGTAGCTAGTAACTTAGAAATACAACATAAAATCAAGGAAAAATAGCCAAAGAACACTCGTTGAAGTTGATATCATGTTTAACTTTGGGCACTGACGATTTCTTTCTTTCAAATTCTTAAAACTCTTCAGTGAACTAAATAATTTGTTATCGCCCTGTATCCTAATATGTGGCTCAAGAAGAGAATTATTATTTTTTTTGTAACTAGTCATTTTTCTGAATTATAGTATCGCGTAAACACTAACTACAATGCTACAATTAATAGAAAAGATTCTTGGTGGCAGCTGAGATTTTGTGGTACTCCATGATAAAATATATGGGGTGAATAAGATATCAACCACAATAGTATTTAATGTAATTATAATGCGATTACATGTATTCAGACACGTGTTTCGGGAACACTCTTCCCATCATCAGTGGTTCCAAGTAACATAGATTAAAACACATAATTATGGAAGGTCGAATGACGCCATTTTGGACGTACGCTGTATTCGTACCTTCTTCCCATATGCTATCTAACGGCGCCTAAAATTTTTCCAAATTTTTTCAAATTTGTGGGAATATTTTACATAAAGCCTCAAGCAAATTTTCAATTTTTTTCGAAATTGGCTCTAAATATTTGGGTAAATAAGATAAAGCATATAAAAATGGCACAAGTTCGCAAGAAAATTTGCATGAGGCTCCTTGTAAAGTATCCCCAAAAATTAAAATATCTGCGACATCAGCCAGATGGACATCAGCTCGCATTGTTGACAGACAGACAGAGACGGACAAACGATAAAACGTTTTATCGTGAATCAATTTTTCGCTATCAAGGACCCACAAAACGAGGATTCTGACAACACAACTAGTTAGTGTTACGTGTAACTAGTTGGATGACGTGTTAAAAGAAGGAATTTACAATGCCTAGGAAAAAAATATCTTCTTTAGGTAACAGATCCCTTCAATACAATTTTTGCAGCCGAAAAGTTGCCTTTTCTTACAGCATTACATAACTTTCTCTACGTATAAAGTATGCGAGAAAGTAAAAATGAGAGAAAACCATGCCAAAGGCCTGTTAATTGTGAATTTCACTCAATCATTTACAAAAAAGTGGACTTTTGACATTCAATTCACGAGAAATTTCTGGCCAAGAATGGCTTCTTCTTGAAAGGCAATCGGAAAATGAAACCTGGAGACCGTAAACTGTTATGTGGGCTGGAAAAGTTCAACATTTAACAGGAAAATCTATAGAATCTTTATTGAAAGAAAAAATCTATTTACGATCAAGTAAAAAACGAAAATATAGTAAAAAAGAAAACTTGTGAATTAATCATAAAAATCAGCTGCAAAACCTGCAATATTTCTGTATCACATGTGTTCTTATGGCAGGTTGATTTAGATAAGGAAAATCATGGGCTATCACAAATGAAATGAAATGAAATCTCAGCAAGTGCAAGTTTATTAGATTCGCGCGTTCTAGAAAGACAGACAATATCATATATAAATTAGGAAATCAGGATATTCCGAGGGCTAAATGCTGTAAGTATTTGGGAATTGTACTAAATGAGGATCTGAGTTGGAAAGAACACGTAAATTATGTAGTGAAAAAGGCGTGGAAGGCATTACACTTTGTAATTAGGATACTTACAAAAGGAAGTGGAAAATCAAGGGAATTAGGGTACACGTCTCTAGTACGTCCGATATTAGAATTTGGCTCCATATGTTGGGACCCTTATCGTTTAGGGCAAATAAAATCTCTCGAGAAAGTACAAAAATATGCTGCAAAATTTTTTAGGAGAGGATTTTAAAATTCTGAATTTATATCGTGGGAACCTTTGGAAAAACGCAGAGAGAAATCGCGTCTTTGTGCATTATTCAAATCAATAAGAGGGGATCGTCCGTAGGGTGAAGTACGTGAAAGACTGTCAAAACCAACTTACGTCGCGCGGAAGGATCATGGTTTCAAAATTCGGCAAAGGAAACAGAGAACAGATGTAGGTAAATTCTCATTTGTAAACAGAACGATACAAAATTGGAACAAATTACCTGCAGCAGTACTGGAGCCTTTTCCTCAGAATGTCAAAAGTTTTAAAATTAGACTAAGTAAATATGGTTAATAGATTAATTTTGTAAAATTGTATTTGGTAACATGTTAATATTTTAATGTTGTTTGATGTTTGTTTTGTGTATTTTTAGTAATTCTTTAGAAAACGCTACCACCGGAACTATTCTATGTATTCTTAAGTAGCAAAATAAATATTCTATTCTATTCTAAAATATCTCGTTTAGTTCGTTTTCTCAAATTATAGAGAAAAATACGAAAACCTATGTTGTGTCTAAGTCTAATGAAACTTTCTCTCATATGAAAGTAATTATCAGTGTTTCGGGTAGATGGACGTTGGCCAACGCAAAACTGGGCTGTAGAATATTGGGAAATAACGTGAAGAATTATTTCCGTGATGTTTTTAATGTGTAGTGAGTGAACTAGGGAATGAAAGTGGCCGGATGTTGCCAGAGGAGCGAATGTACGCCTGCGAGAAAACGCTCTGAAAGGCACCCGAATTGCACTATTCTTAATCTTAATAATTATATTCCTAATGTTAATAGGATTACTTTTAAAGCACATTTATCAAATCATTTACTCAAATTAAACAGTGCAATTAACACTATCCGTTAGAAAAGTTAAAACAAAAATATTTGTAGCGATTTTTGAGAAAATGGCGTTTCTGAAAATGTGGATTTTTGAGCTCATTTTAACAGAAAATTGTTGAATTTTCGAAAAACTTTATAAGACATTATTTAAAGCACATGTACTCATAAATTTGACAATATAAAGAAATTGCCTCTAATGTAAATATTACCGACGTGGGGGACAAATAAAAAAAATACATTTTTGTAATTTTTGAAGAAGCAAAAGAATAGAGCAATATGACGTTTATCTCATCGTGTAGGGTTCGCTTGAACAAAAAGTTAAAGAAAAATTCTGGAGTTGATTTTGAGAAAATCTTGTTTTTGTATTGGTTTAAAATTACAAATATTTCGCGCAATATTGGGCGAATCAACTATAATTTTCCCAAAATAAACATTACTTTATTAAAAGAACTGATTATGGGCAACAAATTTCATTTGAATGAAAAATATCTATCTTTAATTTCGTAGTTGCAGCAAGAGGCCAGAAATACTTAGAATCATTGCAATTTTTGAAAACCAGAGTCCCAGCCACGACAAGCTCTAAGCTCCCGACTGGTCTCCCGGCATATACTTGTATGGTAGCACAGTGCTTGCAAGTGTAAGGGGTTGAAAGCGAGGGGAGACGATAGGACAAGGAAGAGGCAGGAAAGATCGCGTGCGGTCCATGGGTCGTTTGATAAGGTATTGTTCCCGCATTCGCCTGGTGTTGATCAGAGAAACCATGGAAAACTACCGATTAGAGCAGCCGGTCACGGAATTCTTCTCCAGACAGTGGGTGGACTCGACCTAGCTATCTAGTTAGTATTGAAAATGCCGCCACTTTCGCGACTCGTACAATAAGACCTCCCTGTCAGAGGAACCGCAGCGACATCAGTTGATACCCTGGGGGGGGGGGGCGAGTATGAGCGAATAAGAGTGCAAGAGAGTAGGGAGACAGAAAAGGGCTGTGTAGGAAAGAGATAAAATTAATAAAAAATTGCAGGCAGATTATCCACTTGTCAGAGAGAGAGAGGAGAAAGAGAGAAAAGAGAAAGATAGGAAAGAGAAAGATAGGAAAGAGAAAGAGAGAGAAAAGAGAAAGGGAGAGAAAATAAAGAGAAATGAAAAAGAAAGAAAAGAGAAAGAGATAGAGAAAAGAAAAAGAAAGAAAAGAGAAAGAGGGAAGAGAGAAAGAGAGAAAAGAGAAAGTGAGAAAAGAGGAAGAGAGAAAAAAGAGAAAGAGATAGAGAAAAGATAAAGAGATAGAGAAAAGAAAAAGAAAGAAAAGAGAAAGAGGGAAAAGAGAAAGAGAAACAGAGGGAAAGAAAGAGAGAAAGAGATACAAAGAGAGAGAAAGAGAGACACAAAGAGAGAGTACGAAAGAGAAAAAGAAAGAAAAGAGAAACAGAGAGAAAAGAGAAACAGAGAGAACGAGAGAGGGGGAGAAAGAAAGAGACAATGGGAGAGAAACACAGAGGCATAGAGACAGACGGACACAGAAAAAGAGACAGAGAGAACACTGGGAGAAAGAGGTGTTTTTACCGGCGAGTCCTGCTTCACAGCTACGAGCGATGCGCTGAGATTTGAACTCCGCGAGCTAATTGTCAGCACTCTCGCACAGATTGAGTGAGTGAGGAAGTAACTTGAAATACTAGTTAATGACCTTTTAACACTTGCCTAACTCCAAAACCAGACTTAATTTTCACGTCACTTAACTAGATTTTTTATCTCTAGTGAAAGAAAGAGCGCACTATAGCAGTTCAATATCAAATTGGAAGAAGAAAATTATGTTCACGAGTTTACATTGTAGTACAAATTGACAAAATAAGATATAATGAATGTAGATGTGTGTTGGTAAACAACGTGAGACGAAGTATATTTCACAGAATTCAAGGAATTTTAGTATAGGGTAATGATTTTAAGCTGAATTATAACTCAGTTAATTTTAGACGGTTAAATTTATGAACTCATCTGACACGGCATAATAAAGCATTGTTTTTATACGTGTCGTGTGGTAATGAATTGATGAATTCCGGGAGTTGGATATTGGAAGTAAAAACATTTCAAGCTTCTCGTTACAGCGAAAACAAATTGGAAATTGGGTGCTGTTTATCTCTGACGACAAATGTTCATTTTGATGCGTTTACAAAACTAGTGGAACTACAACAGCACATACTTGCTCGCGTCATTGCATACATCTACGCAATATTGAAATATTGCGTTTTATGTGCTACTAACACCTCAGCTATTATTTGTAAATGTCCCATTCAACCAAGAAGCGAGCACTAACGCCAGCGCAGATTTGTCAAAACTATGTACACTCGCTTGGTTAATAATATAAATTAGAATGTATGCAACTGAAAGAATTGAATTACGCGAAAAATACTGAAAGTTTCGAAAACTTGTGCATAACCATATTTCAAAATCTCTCTTTGAAGAACATATTTTACTATGAGAAAAATCTCTATCTTGAATATTTTAGTTGTAGGAGGACGCCGAAAAAAATTTGAATTTTTTCAATTTCCAAAAATCATATTTTTCAACCAACATCAGACCTGTGTTGGTCTTAAACGTCCTGCACTCTATCCAACAGCAAAATTTAAACAAAATCGATGGCGCCATTTTTAGAAAATTTTGAAAATATCCTCTGGAGCTTCATGTAATGTACTACCAAACATTAAAATATCGGTTTCAAATTCAAGAGGCAGCGACATCAGCCAAATCGTTCCGCGAATATCCATTTTGGAGAAACTCGGCTGAACGGTTTAGCCACTAGTGTTGTTCACAGATGGACATATGTTTGGCCGTAATTCCATTTTTCGGAATTAAGGATCCACAACACATGGATTCTGGCTACATCACGTGTTAGAGCATTTTTTTCTAAATTTAGCAACTGGATTTATCTACTTATTCGTTATCAGGGCCCTGCAATAAGAGTTTTTCAGCCTAAAATTTGCCTTTTTTGCATTACATAACTCTTTCTTCTTAAAAAGTACCTTAGTAGAAATCAGTCATTCAATAGAGAAAGTAAAACGCAATCATTCGTCATACACGATTTGAAGCGATCCTCGTCTACAAAGAAATGACTTTACGATCTAAAATCCGGTTAGATTGGTCTAAGCGTGTACGTTGCCACAGCGAGTGAGTTAGCACCTCTGACGGTGGCAGGAGACCCGGCGAGAGGATGGCAGGACTGTTATTGCGAAATAATTAAACGCTTTTAATTAACGCAGCATTTAAACGAGGGTTCGCGAACAGCCTTTGTAGTGAGAGTGAATTACATACGACCCGCTCTTACACTGCCTGCATACGAGGTGGCACGGGGAGGGGCGGCGCGTAGAGAGGCGGGATGGGCTAAGGGCGGCGAAGCAAGGCGGGGAGAGACAGGACAGGGCAGGACGAGTCAGGGTGAAGCGGAGTGAGGTGGGGGGAGCTGGAGGGGCGTGGCGGGGCGTGGCGGGGAGGGGCCGAGCGAGGAGGGGCGAGGCTTTTTAAAACGAACACTAAAACATTTAAAAACAATAAACAATAACATACAAAAAAATACGAGATAGTTAATATTGTAATAAGTGGAATTCCTATCAATGTGAAAATTTAATTTCATTTAGTTTCGCGTGAAGTTTATGGAACGTAAAATATAATTTTTACTCGCTCGCAATTGCTTACGTAGTAGAGACAAAGATATGTAATGCTGAGCGAAAAAACGGCGACTTTGTGAGAGAAAAACTCTTATTATACGGTCCTGGGAACGAGAAAGTGGATAAATACAGTTTCCCAATTTAGAAAAAAATACTTTAACACGTGAGGTTGCCACAATTCATATTTTGTGGATTCTTGATACTGAAAAAGCGAATGACGGCAAAACGTCTGCCCGTCCGTCAGTCTGTGAACAACGCTAGCGGCTAAACTGTTCAGTCGATTTTCTCCAAAATTAATATTTCCCAATTGACCTGGCTGATGTTGCGGACCCCTGAATTTATATCGGATATTTTAATTTTGGGAGGTACTTTACACAAAGTTTATGACCTATTTTTATAAATTTCAAAAAAAGGGGTCTAACTTTTTTTTGTTGGTTAGTGTGAAGGACATTGGAGAGAACTGTGCTGGCCTCATTTTCATTGGAAACCCTGATTTTCGAAAGTTGAAGAAGTTCAAACTTTTTTAGGAGTCTTCCTACAATATTAAAGGTAAAGAGTTTTCTCTTAATAAAATCTATTCCTTAAAGATAGGTTTTGAATTAAAGTCATGTACAATTTTTCGAAAATTTGAGTACTTTTCATGTAATTTTGCATGAAATTATGGGTGAGAAAGTCTTGTGCTATTTTAGGACTAGTTTTTTTGATCGTTTGTAATGTGCTACGGTATTGAATTAATTTATTTTTCGTCTTAAGAATATACAAAGATAGAAATACACATGTACATTATTTTTTACAGCTAGGTGTAAAAGGTTTTTTCTTGTTTCAGCACATGCAAATATTTTGCAATATTAAAAATCTGGTTCATTATGATATCAAAGTTTCCTTCATCGTACTATAATAAATAAAATATCATTCATCGAACTATACTGATAGTAACAAGTTTCATTCACCGTACTATACTGATAGCACTGGTAATTATCTATTCTAAAAAAATGATTTTCATTGCAACTGTTTATTGTTCGTAGCAATTTCCTTAAAAATAATTGAAAATTTCCATGACATGTTGCCACATTCCTCGTTTGCATCATTTTAACTTTTGGTACCTAACGTTTAATGAACAATTTTATAACCCTCCTTGAGACAAATCCAGTCTAAGCTCGTTCATTTTAAGCCTGAAGCATTGGAGATTTATTTTGCTTCAAAAACCGCGACACTGAAGACAGAAAGAACGTGCAAAATCATTTTCTACATTTGAACTAAAGTACTTCTTCGCGCCACTGCCAGAGCGCAGCACTTACTGGTCAGGCGGCACAGGTCGTTACGATTTTAAACGAGTTCGATTTCTAGAAGACACCAGTTTTCTACAAGCTTCTTTGAAACGCGAGCCAAGACCAGTCATTGGTCGCTGTTGTTTCTACACGGGGCAGAGAGTATTTCGCCTAGTGTCAAGGGTCGTCATACAACGTCTGTGTCTTGATGAAAATCTTTGCCAGCCACAGTAATGTGTACTCTTTAAATGCTGGCACGCGGGCACGAAATGTTTGCAGCTGAGATAAGTTGGCGGGGTGTCTACAAGAAGATATAATAAAAATACGTGAATCAACGCCAAGTATGGGATACGTACGAGTAAATTGTTTTTAGCATATTTAGTTACTAAAAAGATTCTAACGCTTGTATGTGCTGACAATGTAATTGTTACATTTCAGGGAAGAGAACCGCTGGGCGGTGTATTGGTTCTATAAGCGGAGGCGCAAATTTCACTTTACTGCTCGCCCAAAATTTGACTGTATCTAGTATTTTGAAGCCTTAACACACACCACAATTTTAAAAATTTATACTTTAATATAAATGTAAACACATCTCAAAAATATTTTTTTTACCAGAAGACAGTAAGACTCCTACAACGCACTTTCTTTTTGCAGCATCTTCTCAACGCAGGTGTACTGAGTAATTATAACTTCGGAGATGATGTTTGATTTTCTAGTACAGTTACGAATCTCCATTAGAAATTTAGTTTTACGTTATCAGTGGTGTTTTGTTGTACTTGATTTATCAAGTTTATTACTGCGTACATTAGAAATTAAACTCTTCCAGTTGTTAGATGCATTCCCTTAGATGATGATATGAAAACTGAAAACACATGTTTATTTTTACATCATACAGCTAGTTACATTTACAGAAGATTTGTTGTAATGGAGCAAAGAAATATTACCCGTTTCACAAAGAAAGTGTTATGAGATTTTTGGGAGAAAAATAGGTTACAAAGAAAAAATAATTGTGTTTCTCTATTTTGGTGGGAAAATTGTGACTATGGCTTCAGTGTGAGAAAAATATTTTCCGTTTCGAAGGCCCATTAGAATGGCTGAAACCTACAAATACTGATTGTTACTTTTGCATACGTAATAGAGCAGCGTACAAATTTACCACTAAAACTAGTGATACTAAAAGCACACGCTTTCTCGCCCGTATTGTGATAAGCCAAGAACGCCGGGTTTAATTTGAAAGGGAAAATCGGCATCAAGCGTTAGTAATAATGGGATTATTCGAGTAGTATGAATGGGAAGTATTCAAGGAGACGGAAACAGAAATGAAGGAACAGGAGCGGAAGTACGCACGCTTACTATATTAATAATGTATATAATATAAATATTCTAGTATAGAAATATTCCTTCTGAATATTATAAGGTCTGAAGATAGCTATAAGGTGTAGCCGAAACGTCATGTAATAAAAAATGGTAAATGTAACAATAATGCTTTAATAAATTACTCTTGAATGTCAAAAATAAAAAAAGTGGAACTGGTTGTGTTAATAATAATTGATAGACATTCATTGAAGAGAAAAGAAAAGAATAATGGGATTTTATGTAGGCTCGGGAATCAAAGAATATGTTGTTAGGGCAACCAATAAACAAAGTGAAGTATTCCATGATTGGTGTCATAGCGCTGTGGCATGAAGGATTGCTATACGAGCTGAAGAACATGCTTGAATATCACTATTATGTCCTCCTAAAGTCTTATCTAAGCAATCGATCGTTTGAAGTGAAACATAAGAATGAATATTCCCATCACTACCCAATAAAATCCGGCGTCCCTCAAGGAAGTGTATTGGGTCCAGTTCTGTATGTACTATACACATATGATCTACCTATCACTGGGAATACTGTAACGGCTACATTCGCCGATGACACTTCCATAATGGCAACTGACAACGAACCAGAAGAAGCATCATTACTCCTGCAAGCTCATCTGGACAAACTACAACTATGGTTCAATACTTGGCATATAAAAGTAAATGAAATGAAATCAAAACAAATCACTTTCACTATGAATAAGAGAACTTCTCTTCCCATACAACTAAATCATCATCATCTACCGCAAGAAACCACTGTCAAATACCTAGGCGTACACCTAGACAGAAAACTCACATGGATAGCACATATTCTACACAAACGCAAGGAATTACAAATAAAATACAAACAACTATACTGGTTGCTAGGAAGAAAATCTGTGCTGGCTACAGACAATAAACTTTTAATATACAAGTTATTCTTGAAACCAATCTGAACATACTGTATACAGCTCTGGGGCTCAACCTGCAGGTCAAATATTCAAATCATACAGAGATTCCAATGCAAGGTTCTGAGAGACATTGCTAGTGCTCCCTGGTACGTCCGAAACGATGTGCTGCATAATGAACATGTCAACAGTACAACAAGAAATTAAAAATTTTAGCCATAAATATATCAGCAAACTAGAAAACCATGATAATGTACTAGCCATAAACTTACTGGACAATAGTTTAGAAGTCAAAAGACTGAAAAAGTTCAAACCATTGGATTTGCCAAATAGATTTTAAAATGACAATAGTTATAATACTGTAATAAAATCAACACCAAATGTTTTGTCAACATTACAAGTGTGTAATATGATAAAGGAAGATCACCAGTGGGTGACCTTTCCATGCAAGTTTGTAATTTCTAACAGCATATTTACTTATTGTTCCTGTTTTGAACAGATTGTAAATTTACAGATTTAAATAAAAAAAATAGTGCTGTTCATTTGGGGAGACACGGCCCCGGAGACATTACATGCGAAAGGTGTGGAGAGGGCATTGAAAGCCGTGATTCTATGGAAAGGTGTAAATAATTCTCTAAAAAGCTACCGAACTGAACACATCGGAAGCATTCGATGCGGTGCGAATATTTTTCAGCATGAGCTGAGGTATTAGTTAAGTGATAGTGAGGTGGGTAACTTTTGATAGCTTGAGATTGTGCAGAGTAGGAAGTCGAAGTAATTATTCGCATTGAATTATAATTGTAATTTTTGTTAGTGTTATTAGGAACTTGAATTTAAATACACTCGTGGGATTTATATTAAGATAGCTCCGTAGGTGAGAGGAATATTCAATAAGTTAGCTGAAGATAGGCGCGCATAGGTGTTTCATCGGAATCCCATCCAATTTCTCTGTCATGTGTGTGTTTAAACCTAACGGGAGGTTTGCCGACGTGATCAGTGAATTGGACACCCACACAAAAACTCTCACCAAACGGGATACAGTCATCATCATAGGAGGGCAGAATGACATCAATTTGGGTGGTCACTTTACACCTGAGCAACATGTTGACAAACTACAACGTGCCGCCCAAAACACGAACATTGTAATCTCGACTCTGCCCTTCTGGTACAACAAACCAACACTGTGCAAAGAAATTAGACACGCAAACAACAAATTAAAACTGCATCTGAGAGGCACACATGTTAAATTATTTGAGCTTAACTTTCTCTCAGAAAAACACTTCACCCGGCATGGTCTTCACTTGAACCTTGTCGGAAAACATGCACTCGGTAGCGAACTTGCTAAACACATCCTTACACCTCAGCAGTATCCTATCCAAGATTCATCCCCACCTACATCTCCTAGTTCTCTTCCATCCTCCGGAACCCCTTTGGACCCAATTACCTTATCCCCTGAACCTAATCCTTGTACTACCTCTCCCATTATTCATTCCCCTACAACTGTAACCCCTCCTTCCTCACCTCCTAACACTGCTGGGACACGATACTTCCTTCGACCACGCACTCGAGGTAAAAATGAGATAAATAATTAGCAATTACAGTCAGATGCAGCAGAAAAACATCCGTGTAGGTACATTCAAAAGATTCAAATAATGCATCATAATGTGCAATCTCTTTTAAATAAAATTGAATTTATCGAGGCAGCATTAGAGTGTGATCTCAGTCAAATAGATGTTCTTTGCTTTACAGAACATTGGTTATCTCATAATGATCTAAACACACTCCAAATTCCTAGTTTTTACCTTGCAGGATCTTATTGTAGAGCAAGGGAATCAAATAAAGGCCCTGCTTACGGAGGTTCGTGTATTTATGTAAGAAATAATATTGATTCTACCTTCTTGTCAGAATTCAATTTATATGCAGTTGAAAAAGTTTTTGAAATAACAGTTGTACATCTTACTACGCTCAAAATTATTTTACTTTGCATCTACAGACCTCCAACAAAGCAAGCTTTAGATTATTTCAATTTCGTAGAAAATCTAGAGATAACTCTGAACAAAATTAGTAATCTCTCTTTTAAATCCATTGTTGTATGTGGAGATTTCAATATTGATTTTCTGAGCGAATCCCACGAAAAAGAGCAGTTTCTCAATTTAATTCATTCTTTTAATTTAGATATTACAGTGAACGTACTACACGGAATACTCTTAAATCACAAACAGCAATAGATCAAATTATAATTAACAAAACCACAACTAGATATGAAATAATAACGAATAATCTAGGTTACAGTGACCACGATGCACAAATTCTTACAATTACTAATAACATGAATACTGACACAATAAATGAAACACGCATGTGCAGAGCATTTACTACAGTTAACATAAAGTTATTTACGGACTACTTGCTGAAAGAATCATGGGAGGCAGTTTATAACGCTATTGACACAAATGAAAAATATAATTTATTTTTCTCAAAGCTTTCATTTCACTTTAACGCATGCTTTCCTATTAAAAAGAGAAAATTAAACATTTCACGAAAAAGTAATACTTGGATCACAAAAGGAATTAGAACATCGTGTAAAAATAAACGTACTCTCTACTTTATTTCTAAACGTCATGACGTATCTCAAGATTTCCTTATCTACTTTAAAAAATACAAAACATTGTTACGAAAAGTCATAAGGCAGGCTAAAATCATGAAAAACGATCAGGATATTTTGAACTCAAATAATAAAACAAAAGCAATGTGGAATATAATAAACAATACTACCAAATCAACTAGAAAACCCGTAGAGAATGTTGTTTTAAAATATAACGATATAAATGTGAACGATCCGGCAACAGTGGCTAATCTCTTTAACCAATACTTTTCGAGAATTACTGCCGATCTCACTAAGAGTCTTCAGCCACAAAATTCAAAAACAGACAGTTCACCCAAAATTTTAGACAATGTTCGTTTCCGAAACTTCTTCCTATGAAATTCTCAAAATAATCGGTAAACTAAAAAATAAATATTCGTCCGGTTTAGATGAATTCCCGGATTCTTTGTTAAAGACTTGTGCGTATGCCATTATACACCCGTTAACTCACATATTTAATGCATCTTTATGCACTGGAACGTTTCCAGATATTTTCAAAACAGCTAAAATTAAGCCGCTTTTCAAAAAAGGCAACAAAAATGAAATTCAAAATTATCGGCCCATTTCTCTTCTATCAGTTTTTTCAAAAATATTAGAGAGACTTTTTTACGTACGAATGGAAACCTTTCTCACTAAACACGACGCGCTTTCAGATTGCCAACATGGATTTAGAAAATCAAAATCAACGGAAACAGCTATATTTTCTTTTCTTAAAGATGTCGCCTCATCATTGGATCAAAACGAGGCACCTATTGGATTATTTTTAGATCTCTCAAAAGCTTTTGACGTCATTGATCATGACATTTTACTTTCAAAATTACCTTCATATGGAATCCGTGGTATTGCTCTAGATTGGTTATGTTCGTACCTTAAACAACGATCTCAGAGAGTTGAAATACCTTACTGGAATGATGGAACATTACGTACGCACCTTTCCGACTCTTTGCCCATTGCATGTGGAGTTCCTCAAGGATCGATTTTAGGCCCTATTCTGTTCCTACTTACGTAAACGATATGCCCGACGATTCGAAACGGAAGAACGGTTCTTTGCGGATGATACGAACATCCTTTGCAATAAAGAAACCGTAAATAGTACAATATCAGATGTTTCAAATTGGTTCCGAAATAACAAATTAATAGTAAACGAAAAGAAAACGGTTTTAATGCAGTTTTCCATATCAAATAAACAATTCGGTGCTCCATTGAAAATGAACGGTGTACCATTGACTGATGTTAAGGCAACAAACTTTTTAGGTCTCTCAATTCAGTCAAACCTTAAATGGAACGTCCATTTAAATGAATTGAACACAAAATTAAGTTCATTATGCTACGCGTTCAGAATTCTTGCAAATTCAGTCAGCCTTCATACTGCTCGTTGTGTATACTTCGCGAATGTTCTTTCCCGCCTGAGATATGGCATAATATTCTGGGGAAATACATCTTATAGCTCCCAGACTTTTAGATTACAAAACGAATTGTACGAATAATAACCAAATCCCACCCACGTGATTCATGTAAGCCTCTCTTCATTAATCTAGGAATTCTACCATTACCGTGTCTTTTTATTTACGAATCAGTGGTTTTTGTAAAAAATGACTTGCTCAAGGGCGGGAATATTTTTCAGAAAATGCCGAAGTCTATTACTATAACACTCGACGTAGAAATCATATTCATCAGGTGACAGTATCAACAGCTTATTACAAAAAATTCACATACAATACATGTACATTATTTTACAACACTTTGCCAGATGACATTAAACGATTAAATTCAATAGAAAAGTTTAAATCTCAAGTGAAATCGTTTCTGCTGCATAACTGTTTCTATACAATTAGAGACTATACTGAGCATCAGAAGAAAAGTAACATTAATTTTAACAATGATACATAATGCATTATTTACCATTTGGACTGTATAAATGAGTATAAACAACCTGTAACAACTATTGTACTACAGCTTCCGGGTCAATGACCCCTATCTCGATCAGGTTTTTCGT
>BLKR01008006.1:0-27663 GCA_011170035.1 Teleogryllus occipitalis
GAACTTTGGCTGTGAAATTTTGGTATACTCTATTTGACTCAAGGAATTTTGGATATTTGGTTGTAAGTCGGATTTACTGAGAATAAACAAAAACTTATTATTGTTATCCTGATACCGGTAACGGTAGCTCAGTGCATCAACTGATGTCACTGCAGCGCCTCTGACCGGGAGGTCCTAGGTTCGAGTCCTGACGGCGGCAGGATTTTCGACACTAGCTTTTCAGCTAGGTCGAATTCAGTCGCTGTCTGGAGGAGAATTCTAGCAGCCGGCTGCTCTGATCGGTAGTTTTCCGTTGTTCCTACGATCAACACCAGGCGAATGCCGGAGCAGTACCCTACCAAACGGGCCACGGACCGCGCGCGATCTGTCCTTACTCTTCCTTGTCCTATCCTCTTCCTTTACACACACACTTATACTAACATGCACTACACTACCACATATCCCGGGAGACCGGTCGGGAGCTTAGAGCTTGTCCCGGCTGGGGCGGTGCCCCGCTGGTGGGAGAGTCCTGGTTAGGGGGAAACCCCACTAGCCGACGGTAGGTCGGCGCCGGATCTCGCCATCCAGCGGGGGAAGATCACCGCCATCTCCCGGGAAAAAAACATGCACTACACTAACGGGACTAATGACCGAAGCAGTTGACGCGCCCGGAAACACGAAAAAATCAATCAATCAATCATTATCCTGATATTTTCAATACATAACAAAGGGGGCGCATGGCAGCGAGGCGGATGGCAAACGGGTGCCCGGTCCCTCGCTTTCCTCGGCAGCTGAGCGCCGCGCCGTCCGTCACCCGAGAGGAAATCCCCGCGCGCGGCGCGAATCAGTTTCGGCTGCAGTTATCGGATGACGGCGGAAGTTGCTGCTGCGTCAGCGCAGCCGACCGCAGCGCGCAGCGGTCGCCAGCGCGCGACGCGACGGCTGCCTCGGTTCGCGGCCGCTCTGAGCCAGGTGCCGCGTTGCTCGCCTCCGCCCCAGCGTGCTCGCACTCGTCGCCGCAAATACAGTTACGGGCAGGGGGTCTGAGGATGCGTTTGACTGAGGTAGAGATGGGTAGCCGACTTTTACGTAAACCTGATTTTTCCACAATCCTTTTATCCACTCATTAAACATTGAAATATTAATAATTTAAATGTTAAAAAGAAAAAAATTAAAAAGTTGTGATGAATCAATTGGATCCGGAGAGGTGGCTCAGTGCATCAACTGATGTCACTGCAGTGTCTCTGACAGGGAGGTCCGAGGTTTGAGTCCCGACCGTGGCAAGATTTTCGACACTAGCTTGTGAGCTAGATCGAATTCAGTTCTAATGCTGTCGATTCACGCAATAACACGCTTGGAAATAATATACATTCATAACACGAGCAGCTCCCCAACTTCCTCAGGTTGCACAGGAGAATTGTGCAGCTTGATAAAGGGAAAGTTGCGAAATAACGATATTGCTGTGGATTGCTGCTACTCTACAACGTGCTTAAACCTTTTTATTTAGAAAAATATTTTTTTAATTAAAAATTTTTAAAATCGATGTTTTTCCAGCAAAATTTCGATGCTAAGAAAACACCGAAAGCAAAATATCGATGATTTTGGTGGAAAACATCGGCAGTGGAAAACATCGGAAAGAGCGTCTCAGCGAAAAGGCCAATGAAACAGCTTGACCTCCGTTTAGCGGGGGGACGAATGCTACTCGTGAGCTCGTCGCCCGTGTGCACGCACCTTCCACTCCTCCGTCGGTTCAGATCGGCCCAAACTGGCCCTGCCGACCTCTCTTCACCCCTAGTCCGTTCAAATTGGCCCTGCCAACGTCCCTTCACACCTAGTCGGTTCAGATCGGCCCAAACTCGCCCTCCCAACATCCCTTAAACGCCCCCCATCGGTTCAGATCGACCGTAACAGGCCCTGCCGACATCTCTTCACCCCTCCGTCGGTTCAGATCGGCACTAACTGGCCTTGTCGACACTGCACCACCCCGCTGGTCCAGTCTGACCCTCCAGGGTGCTGCTAGCAGCTCCTCGCCCTCTCTCCGGCCGCCACGTACCCCGAGTGTCTTCCGATGGCCGCTGCAAAGTCTCTCCTCCGGAGAACAGCCCTAGGCAAGGCTGGGCTACGTCAGGTGCCTATGTATCACTACCCCAATAAATAAAGAAAGAAAGAACTAAATGGTTTCTTGATCATCTTTCCCATTCTCTTCTTGTCTAGGACAAGTGTTTTCTGGCGTCTCAAGGTACTGTCCTGTTTCTCCAATTTGCTCTTGTGTGACTTGTCAGAACTATTTTTGCTTCTGTGACTTGTCAGAAGTATTTTTCTTTAATGTTTCCACTGCCAGACATGACAGAAACTTACGTGATAAATGTGATTTTATAAGATTGTTAAATAGTTCTTTGTAATATTTCATTACTTTTTTAACTCGTCACGCTCAGTACGTGGCATAACAGCTGGTAGTAGTCATTTAAGTCCTTTTTCTTCCAAATATTTCGAATAATACTTTGGATTTGCTTATTCAGCGTTTCAAAGGTTTAAGGTTTACGTCGTTTTATTTTAAATTACTATTGTGTGTTCGATTTATTGGACTAGATGAACATTTTTAACACTCTCTTTTTGTTCATTGTTTCACGTTTTGGAGAAAGAGCCATGTTGTCTAGTGGGACAATCAGGACTACTTAGTTTCACAAGAGTGCTGATTTCATGAATTCATTCTACTGAGTTTTTCACTGCAAAGTCGAGGCTTTACGCTCCATCTTATCTCTGAGATAAAGGTTTTTAAAAATGTGATGAAGTACAAAACATTTTTGAGACCATAGATTAATAACATTAATTATGTTTTTGTATATTACCGTCCACACCTAACACTTTGTACCAACTGTGAAAACGCTTGAAAAAGTCAAAGCAAGGCACGCAAAATTTTGATATTGGGGTAGTGAGACTCATTGGAATGGACGACACAATGAAATCTCTTCTACACAGTTGATCTTTTCGCCATGAGAAATGGTCTCTGGACCTAAATATGTGATATTCCATTAGCCGAGTTTAGAAAAATCAAAAGTACGTCGTTTAAAATGTATTAGCTGTTTTACCGTCATTTTTATGCACACTCGTATTTTTCAGGATTACTTATTTTTACAGGATGAATATATTTCATGTCCTTTTACAAATCCACCGCGACAGTTTTAAACAGCGCCATCGCAATAGGAAAACTGAAATCTTGTTTCATCAGGACACTGAGTACGCTGAGGAGGTCATGTCATACCACTGTGGCGTCAAATATGCTGCTGTCACCAGCTGCTACCACCATCTGTCTTGCACTGATCCCAAACACTGCCACATGACATAATCAAGTGCTCTCATTCTCTTAGGAGATTGGGTTACCACTCATCTCCAGCTCACCTTCTCCTTTACTTCTACCTTGCAAGGAAAATACGGGAAAACAATCACCAATTGATTATTTACGGTTTTCAGGCATGTCAACTACTCAGCTCCTTACTTAGTCCTGTAAGTATAGTGCATCTGCATCCCGGAAAGTGGAGGTGTTCGTACCTCGGACGAGAACCTACCGCTGGAATAAGAGACCTAAATTCCGGGATACGGGGTTTTCACCTCCACATATCGCCCCTAGTGGGTTTCCCTCCTCCCGCCACAACTAGCTCTAAGCACTCAAATGGTCTCCTGACGTATCCGGCAGCATAGTGATTGTGAATGTCAGTGTGTGTGTAACTGGAGAGGAGGGGCAAGGGTGGGGATGGAAGGATTGCGCACGGTCTGTGGCCCGTTTGTTAAAGTATTGCTCCTGAATTCTGGTTGTATTGATCTAAGAAACCACGCAAAGGCACCGAACAGAGCAGTCGGCCGCTAGAATTCTTTCAAAGACAGGCTGCTGAATTCGGTTGTTGGTTGGTGAGTGATTCCAGGCGCGTCAACAGCTCAGGTCATTAGTCACGTAAGTGTAATGCATGTTTTTCCTCGGGAGATGGTGGTGATCTTCCCACGCTGGATGGCATGATCCGGGGTCAGATCAGTGGGGTCTGCCCCTAACTAGAACTCTCCCACCAGCGGGGCAACGCCCCAACCGGGACAAGCTCTAAGCTCCCAACCGGTCTCCCGGAATATGTGGTAGTGTAGTGCATGTTAGTGTAAGTGTGTGTGTGTGTGTGTAAGGGGAGAGGATAGGAGAAGGAAGAGGAAGGAGAGATCGCGCGTGGTCCGTGGTCCGTTTGTTAGAGTACTGCTCCAGCATTCGCCTGGTGTTGATCTGAGAAACACGAAAAACTACCTATAAGAGTAGCCGACCGCTAGAATTCTCCTCCAGACAGCGACTGAATTCGACCTAGTTGGTGTCCAAAATCCACCACTTGAACCCCAGGACTCAAATTTAAGGACATTCCTGTCAGCTACGCCACAAAGACAAAGACAATGTTGCCTCTGAGGCATATCACGCAGTGAATTCCTCACTAAAACCTTGAGGGGGGCAAAAGCAGGACCATACAATGAAATCCCAAAAAATTGAAGCATTTATTAATATAAATATCATCAAATCATCAGTTATCAATGTTATCAAATATTAAATGTTATCAAATATTAAAAACTTTTATTGAAAAATAAATGAGAGACCCTATCCAGGAGGGGTTGTACGCACGTGCTTCGTCTGCTAAGGCATTAACCCTCTCCGCGGGGGAGAGTAGCGAGGTCTGCGTTTGACCTGGCGGCAAGGAGGTGACCACTCCGAGAACCTCGAGGCGGCGGCGGCGGCAGTGGCGGCAACCGCAGTGACGGCGGCGACGGCGGCGACGGCGGCGACGGCGGCGACGGCGGCGACGGCGGCGACGGCGGCGACGGCGGCGACGGCAGCGGCGGCGAAGCAGATGGTGGCGGCAGCGGACGCACAGTGCACGACCGCGCTGCGGGTGAATATTTAGGGGACTACGAGCGGGGTGGGGGCGGGGCGTTAACCCACCGCCGCCCGCGGACCAGCCGCGCGGACTCGCACCAGGCGGCTGCGGCGCTGCAATTGATAAATAATACACTCGCGCTCCAACTCCACGAGTGCAAGCACAGGGGCACGGAGAACAAGGCTCTAACAAACGTTATCAATAATTAAATTATGCTACGTTATGATAGTTATTAAATGACTATAGAATACTTCTAAGCACACTAACAGATTGCTGGAATACTATAGGAGGTGGTTAGGCCGAGTGGAATAACCCATCGAATATTGTAATAAGACCCGAATAACAAACAGCGTTTTATACGATTTTTAAAGTTCCATAATTTGCGTGAAATTTGGTTATTTATCCTTCGAAAGCAGACTGACAGATTATAACATTTGTTGTCTAATAACTGATGTCAGTTTTAGCTTAGGTTATCAAAGAGAATAAATGTAATTTAAACTGCAAGTAGATATCTTATCTTGTAACACATACTGTAATTGCATTGAATATACGTCTACATCCGCGTACTTGTAGAATGTAGCAGTATTTTCTACATCATGGGTCAAAATATCCAGGAGTTCTGCATCGTACGGCAGAAGGAAGGAGGTGAGCGACAAGCTACGGAAGGGTCCGTGACCAGATGCTTGGGGTTCTGATCTTTCAGCCACCTTTAGTCGATGGAAGGATCAGCTATTTCAGCACTCCTATGCACCAAAGCCAGAGACCTTCTCGATGAAACACTATTTGGAACCCAGGATTGAAATGTAAGGTGAAAAGGCAATTCTTTCTGTTGAAGAGAAGAACCCACAAATAGGACATACACCTACCGACCTAACGCGCAGACAAAGCAATTACTTTCCAATTACTCCATGGTCTTTATATCCGTCTTAGTAAATATAAATCAAAATCGGTTTGCATGTAGCCTGACTCTTACCAAAGGTACTAGAAGATAAATTCACGATGACATAAAGGCATATTCTAAGAACGAAGTATTGATCAACGACAATATACTTGGGTTTTCGTAATGTGGCAGCTGAGGTAATTATCTTCAAGATGGAATATGGCACGACTCTTTGCGTCTTTCTCGGTCCTGCCGCAAGGTGTCGCATAATCGCGACCGTATCAACCAGTGCTGCAGATCAAACGACTATAGCGGCACGACCAAGGAAGACACGAAAAGCCTTGCCATATTCCATCTGGAAAATAATACACTCAGCTGCCACGTTACGAAAAACTAAGTGCAATAGAACGCAACAGACCGGCTGACGAACTGGCATGTCGCCTATTTTCACTTCAAAAAAGAGCAGTACCGCATACTAAGCTCTCTCGAATACAATGTAGTTTGGAGTTAAGAACAATACGAATAATTTAACACAGTATGTTTCCTTTTGACAAACTCTCTGACCCCGGCTGATTACCCTGCATTGTGCACAAATACTCCATATCCCTGACAATCTCCCAACTCGAATATCAAGTATCAAAGATTAATCCTCAAACTATCTCTCTTTGTCAAGAGTAATCTTACATTGTAAGGAAATTCGGAAAAGGAAGTCTAGTTGCTAGTGAACAGAACGCGCATTCAGTAATGTAACCCATTACACTACCCTTCTGAGCGTTGCTCACTTTCTGCACCAATCACGCGTCCTTTATCGTTGTGTCACCTCTGTTACCAAATTGGATGCGTCTGCTATCCAGAGGAATAACAGCCTGACAGCCCATGAAGGCGGTGATAATCCTAAAGTATTAGATTACAACTTGATAATGAATACGCATATACAAAATATACGAAACAAGTGACTGGCACCAAAAAATACCTACAATATTCAATTTTCCAGGTTTCGTGAGCATCGTGACATCGTAAGAATTAACTAGTTCAAAACTAGTTTCAAAAAGACCTTCTATAACCCTTCCCATGAATACAACTTCTTTCGTAAAGGTTTCTTGTTTTAAGGCTGCCCAATGTTATCACAGGAACGGATATCTCGTCTTAAGTTAATGAAATTTGGATTTATTCAAGGCACTCTCCAAGTCGTGCCTTAGGTCTTCGATGTTCGGAACTCTTCTCCTGAAGCACGCTCACTTCTTAGAAACGACTAAAACACTGTTTACCAAAGAGCCACGAGACTGTAGTGACAAAGTCGGGGGAGGATACCCTCTTCCGTAGATTAAACTGCTCTGACATTCACCTGTAATTGATCGGAGTAAACCACGGACACGACTGGTTAACGATGTCTTCGTTTGGTCACTGGCGCAAAAAGTGCTGTACGCACAAGTTAACTTACACCCCATAGCGGGGGGGGGCTCCGCCTACACTATAGCTTCAACGGGTGTATCACTGTTGAAGTGAATTATGCGCACCATAGATGCGCGCGGCGAGAGGTCAACTTCACATGACAGCATATTCACTAGAACAGCTGACACATTTACTTTCACTGACTGTGTTCCCTATAATGTTCACAATGATGTCGACGGCTACTAGTAGTGTCTATTTCACTTTTCGTTCAAGTTATCTTCACGCTCCTGCTAGTACGGAAGGACTGGAAGACGAATAATTGCGTGACCCTTTTCAGAAGTCTTCCTTTAGACAGGTAAACATTTCTGTTGCACTTATAATTCCTATAAAGGTGTACTTTTTCTTTTAGTTGAAACATATCCTTTTCCCCTGTTTCTTAATTAAGAATACCCTACCCAATAATTCTGCCAGATCAATTATATGAAGTCGTACAAAGAGAGCGAATGATTAATTAATAAATTGAATGATCGTAAATCGTAAACGTTGAACCAAAAAAATTAATTATAATCAAACCATTAATAACACTGAATCAAAGAATATAATCGTAATCTACAGGAACGAGGTATATGGGGTATCCCACCAACTGTATTTCAAAATTGCCTGTAGCAGCCCTTGCACCCTGTCGCTTTAGGGAAAAGTGGCGTTCGCGGCCTCTCCCCTCTCCCCGCAACAGCGCTGGCGCCGCGAAGATCACCTTCCCCGCGACAGTTGCAAGAGCTGCCACAGGAAATTGTCCGTTTAATTTAAAATCACATGCCATAAAGTATAATTTTATACTCAAAATACTATTAGAACATTAACATATGTTACATCATTACATTCCTCTTTTTATAAGCTATCTATTGCTAGTTTCAAAAATACGCGGTTCCATTTACAAAATTAAAGATGATTAAACTTCTCGAAAACTAAAAACAGTTCAAACAATATATCTACGGCATAGTACTTGCCCCATGATTCTGCATGGCTGAGCAAAAACTGTATTTCGTTACCGTGAGCCGTTTAGTGGGGGTGGCCCAGAGTCGGTGGGACTTCCTGTAACATGGCAATATAGATGATTTGTATATGCCGTCTCGCGTCGGACCTACGTTTATCAACGGCCGCGCCATTCACCGCCGTGGAAAAACTATGGGGCTGCAGTGTCATGAAAGCGAGAGCGTATGCGCCTTTGAGCGTGATCGGTAGTCGAGCCGCGTCAACGCAAGAGGCAGCTGCGATTGAAAGGCTTTGGAGGTCAAGTTACGCTGAACCCTAATGCAAGATCGATCAACTTGCAAATTACAGCGCCTTTGGACTTGGATAACACCTGTGTGGATGCTGCTTATTATGATTCGTGACTAGTTAATGATATAAAAACATTTCAAGGGCTCCTATTACGAGGAGTATCAATATTTTATCAAGTGTTTCCATCACCACATGAGAGAAACAAACATAGCTTAAAGGTTCGATTACTACTTCTCATATAAACATGCCGTTAGAAAAACTACTCAGCTAGCATCGCTTGTAAGAGGTCTTTCTAACACGTAGAGTAATTTGTTAATTGAACTGTAAAAACTTGTAAATTATATTCTATCTGAAACAATACAATTATTTTTTCTGGAAAATTTCCATCCCCTACTTCCCAAAAACCAAGCATTCATGTAAATATATTTTCGTATTTACTGTTACGCAATACGTCGATTATTTGAGCAATGCACGTTTCCCAGAACGCTTTGCGTCCCGTATTGGACGGTCGCTCAGCTGCGGAATTCCGGGTTCCCTCCGCAAACTAGCACGGTCTCGGCCTTCAGGCAGACAGAGGACGAAATTCTCTTGGACGACAATCGACCATGTTGCCCAGCCGCTCCGACTCCCCACCGCAGAACCTCGCCCGCGCAACTCTCACTTCACTCCCCTCTCCCGTCTCTCCCCTACGCGGAAGGGGGGGGAGGGGAAAGATCAAAAGAGCGGGTACACTGGACCTGCATTCCCTTGACCTTCGTCGCTGTTCCGCAGCACTCCCCAGCGCGTGAGACAACCTCGCAGTCGGTAAGCGATCCACAACATACCGCCTGGCCGTTTTAAACCCATGAGCAATACGTTTATTACATACCCATGAGCTTATACCCATAAGCAATACGACAAGCATAATAAGTTTTATTGTAGTATTCTGACGCAAATAAAGTAATTATTTTTCCTGCTTTGATTATCTGAAGTCAAACTTCACAAAACTGAGATCAATGTGGTAATAATTATTAGAAAAGTTTGAATAATGAATGGCCAACTATTAATAAGTAAGTAATACAGTAAATCCTCGTTAGCACGAACTCACTTAACACGAATTTTGCCGTAACATGAACAAAACTTTGGTTCCCGGCAAGGGATGACGGTAATACGGACATCTATAATACTCTGAAAACACGAATTTTTATAACGCTCCAATTATTTAGGTCCATTGGAATTCGTGTTAATGGGGGTTTACTATGTTATAAATTAGTTTTGTAATAGTAGTTATTCACGGTTGGAGTAGTAGAAGTGACACTTTATAAAACTCTTCCGTATTCAAGGGCAAACAATAAAACTAGTAAATATCGTCACAGACACATAAATGGGACGTCTAGTTGCTGGAGAATGCAAAGTGCCGCCAATGTGAGTAGCCGTCAAATGCAATACGATGAATATATTTCAAACGAAGCTGAAAATTCAAGTATGTTGCTTGCACTAGATTGTATAAAGAACGCGTAAAAGTTTTCTCAGTTAAAATGAGAATTTGAATTTGTGATATTTGTTCTCGTTTATCCAAATATCGAATAACTTTTCTGAACATCACGATGAACAAGACATAACTAAAAATTGAATTGGAAATATAAAAACGGCTTAAAACGCCAGTGAAGCCTCTGAGTACATATTGTATTTCTGTAATAGTTAATTCTTCATAACAATACTACGTAATAATACATTACTTTCACAAACTAGTAGAAAAAGATCCATAATGAAATATAGCGAATGCGAAAACAAAGAAGAATTATAGTGATAATTCTTCATGATTTCATGAAAATCATTTAATATCCTAGAATAAAAAATAATAATCTAAAATAAGAAAACGTTTTAATTACTAAGAGAAAGATCAGAGTGTTCAAACAATAGTACAAATCAGTAAAATTTTAGCTCTTCCTCAAAAGAATGTTTTTTTGTAAATTAGTTGAATTAGTTTAGGTACGCCCATCGACGATTAACCACCCATTCAAATTCCACTGTGCCCCAAGAATTGTCGTAGAATCTCCTTATTTTCAGACGTCACCTGAAAGTATTTTCTAACCGAAGGAACTGACAAACCAGTCGGACTTGGAGAAAGTAGCGTTAAGATTGAAGTTTAAAGTAAGAAGTTACTACATTTCTCCCAAGTTTAAGCTCGTCGACTTTTAACGCGCTCTGTAAGTTTGGCGACGAATGGCAGCCATTTTGGGAGGAATGGGCTTTTCATGGAACGTCTGCATCGCTCCGTTTTTTCGCCGGAAACGGCTCGCGTGTAAAACATTGACTCGGAAAACGGCGCCGCTTAGCCGTAGATTATGGGCCCAATAAAGCGAACAACAGCCTCCTGAGCTCTTTTCGTTTCTATTCGGAGGGCTGACTCGCCGCTATGGAATTGAAGGAAAAACTGCTTCCGCCAACTAACGATCCTTCCCGGAGAGAGCACAATGCGACGGTAATGTAGACATAGAAAGTTTCGCGATGCTGAATTGTCTTTTAAACGAAAGCACTCTTTCAATTCAATGAAAAATGATTCATCGTAACCTAGCTAAAATTGTTTATGGTAAGAGAGAAAAATAATGTGATTTCATTGACAGTTTAACATCTTCCAAGTTAACAGCGGGCTAAAGAATGTCGATGAACGACATTATACCGTCAAGCGCATTACTGTTTACTTCTTACCAACGTATTATCAAGTAACAAATATTATTTATTCATATTACTTTCTTTCTAATAAGAATGAAGATAGATGATGTTGCATTAATGTTTGACTGGTTTTGACAGTGAAAGCGTTTTAATAGCGATAATGGAACGTGTACAAAAGTATAATATCTCAATCTCTACTAAATATTTCTTTCAAGTAATCGGTTCATTTAGAAATGAAAACAACTCTCCTCACACGAAAACCATTTTTTGGGATGTTATTTACTGTTTAATAAACAACCCAAGTAATATTATAAAATATTAATCTATTCATTCTTCTGTGATATATTCCCATGAGATGGTCACGATCCATTAGCCTGTCAATCAGACACACCTTTCGTGAAGAGAGTGCTTTTCCGAACAAATTACTTTCTCGGCCGAAAGGCTTTGTTTTCACCAGAAGGGCACTCACGTCTTTCAATGTCAGTCTGTCACTGTGCGCGACCACCCAGCGTCACCGTGCGCTGGTAGGAGTCACTGGCAAAGCGTGTGGCATCACTAGATGCGTCACTAAAGCGAATAGGTGAGAATTTTGAGAGAGAAAATCTCAGCGACAAAAAAATGTTAGACATAAATATTTCGTTCAAAAATCACGCTTTAATTCTCAATATAAACTTTAACTTCAATGGTACTGATATTTTTTGTCTGTACGCACATCTATTGAGAACGAGAAAATCTATCTAATCTCTAGGAAAAGAAAAGCTTCTTTTGCCAATTCTACAATGTGAAAAAAGAAAGAAATTTTGGAATGTAGGGTAGTGTGGCACATGTTTGAATTCTTTCCGAGGATGAAGACAGGCAAAATAGATACATTTTTAATGGTAATTATAGTTTAATAACACAGTCTCGCAGCTCCTTGCTTTTTCCCTAGGCTGACAGATATAGCATTACTGACAGATATAGCATTACTTCTGACAGATATAGCATTACTAGCGCTCCAATGCTCAATAAGCTGGCCACGCCCTCGTACCATTGCTTATGTATGCTATATCAAGAATTTGACGTAATCATATTACTTTGACAATCTAATTACCAATCTTGCTCAATTTTATCATTTTCTTTTTCTAATGAAAGCTTAAAAGTATAAAAGCCTAAGAACATCTATTATCCTGTAGAATTTCTTCCAAGGTTGGCAGAGCGAGATCTGACACTTGACGTTTCAGAAGAAATTTCTTTATATTTTGTGGTTTTATATACTCCAGAATGTGGAAATTGAACGAGTATTTGGGTTTTCTTCTGCTGAACAGTTGTACAAATAAACTAAAAGCGAGTATTTAGAGACAGAACAATCACATGAAACACACACATACAGAAAGAAATATATTTATTAGATTTCAATTACACACATTTATAATTAATTATTATTTTTTAGAGATTATATCAGTGTCATAACACTGTCACAGCATTTACATTAGTGGAAGGATTAGTGGAGCTCTATTCAACCTTCATATTTACATTTACAGATCACCCAAAAAATAAAATAAAGGAAATAATTACTATGTGTACACAATGATTTTCATACATTCCAAATTCCAGACGTCTGCCTCTGTTACATATGTATTTTAATGAGGTACTAATCTTAATAATTAGAACGCTAAATTACTCACAATTAAATATTTCTGATTTCTCTTCGGAAGATGTGCAAATTGAGCATTAACTGGCTAGTGTCGCGCCAGGTCCGAAAATGCGCTCCATGCTGCGGGACTGTGTTATTAGGCTGTGTGATAATTCTAGCATGGGAAGACAACTCTAGTTGGAAATACGAGGGCATTGTTTTCCTTTGAGTTTTTTTGTTTGATTAAGGAAATATAAATAATTGTGCATGAAAATTAATTGAAGACAAGATTCGGTTTCCATTATCAGTCAAGTAGAAGACATAAGAATGTCCAAGGAAAAAAGAAATAAATGTTGAAAGAATAAAAGGAAAGAAATACCAATGGTTGAAGATTTCTCGTTAAGCTTCATCATCCTTTTCTGGAAAATCTTTAAAGTTTTACACATTCTGTTTCATAATTTTAAATTTCATAAAACGAATTAATTGTATGTCAACTCTTTAAAAACGTTCTTGTATTAAATCGTTCCAAAAAATCCACCACTCTATTATATAAAAGTTTATTTCTCCATTCCTTCTCATCAACAACTCACTTTTCTTGTCATCGATAACTACATTCAAATATCGTGGGTCACCTGATGATTAACCCTCAAATAATCACAGTTTTCAGAATGTCATTCTCCGAGTTCTGTCAACATCAAAACAATAAGTTGTGTATTCAACATGACGCTAAAGAGCAGACCTGCACTATCAAACATTTACTCATGTCATACTGATATTTCCAAACAAAATACTTACGGGAACCCGTGTCATTCACTTTTTGAACACGGGGGCTGAGTTATAGGACGTCACGCCAAAAACAACCCCAATCCTGCACGAGAGGCTCGGAGCCTATTCGCACGCCCAATTCAAATGAGCTGCTCCGGCGGAAGTGGGCGCGGCAGTGGCGGTGGAGGCGACGGAGGCGGCGAGGACGCGGGCGAGCAAATCGACAGTGAAATGGAGACGAGCGGGGCCCGCTCGCTCGCCCGACCGCCTGCCTCCGTCGCGTTAAAGGAGACGTTGCTGGGCGTCCAGGCGGCGGCGGCGCGCCGGGGCTGGGCCGGGCGGGGTGGCGCGGGGCGGAGCGGGGCGGGGAGGCGGGCGGGGGGGCGAGGGAGGGAGGGGGGCGGGGCTGGGCGGGGCGGTCGAGCGGCCCTACTCCCACACATAGCGTGTCGCAGAATAAATGTTACAAACTCCTCGCGCGTAAATAGAGGTCACAGAAAATCACTTTTTGCCAATGAATGTGTGGGGGACATTTTATACAACGAAGTTACATGTACACTTGCCCCTGATTGTTAGGCAAATTCCTCGCGCATAAGGGGTTCAGCAGGTCACGTTCTGACCTAGTCAAGAGATTTCGTGTGCCTGCCTAACAATGGCGCCTGCAAAGTGGTCTATCAGGAGTAAGTAAAAAAGAACATTGATTGGCTCACAGTCACATATGTAACTTCGTTACCTATGTACCGGTAGTTATCTATTATTGGAAATCATAATTAAAATTTGGAAAACTTTCTCGGAAAAATTAAATATTCATTATTTAAATAGTTTGGAGTTAGGGGACTTACCTATTGAAAACATTCCAATTTTGTTCTTAGGTAACATATGCTGAGTATATTTGCCAATGTATTCATTGTCATCATTAAGTTTGTTATTAACATCACACAACTACTATTTGTTTTGATTAAGTTCATTTCACTCGGGAAATGTATTTCAACAATCTTATCACATCCCACTTCCCTGCCTTAGTGGCCAAGTGAGCAGTAGAGTATAGAGAATTTTGATTGACCGTATTCAATGTGGGAAGTTGATCTACTGTTTTTTCTTAACCCGAAAAATGCCTTGTTAGATAACATTTTGTGCTGGATTATGTGAAGCGTCTATAATTTAATTCAAATTTAACATATTTCCATAACAGCGTCCATTTCTGTCATCTTCCTACGGGAAACAACAGCATTCTCTTCACGTTTTGTGAACAAACTCACGCTTTATTTTGACTATCACAAAAGAATTCTTGAGTTTGCTGCGACGGGAAACATCGTATCGATCCTCTAATCTAAAGATGTTTCAGACTGTCATCTGAAAACCACTAAAAGCAATGTGCTCAAGAACAGCGCTCCCGTCTACAGCGTTAAAAATAAATTATGAAGATGCGCACTTTGACAGTAGACGTTTTTGTGAAAAACATTATATTAGTAGAAAAATTTTAAAAATTGGTGTTAATCGATTTAGGTTCTTAGCGGCTTTGATAATTAACACTGAATTTGAATGTATATTGAGTGTAATTAAGACTGAAGATGATACAACAGATGTAAGACCGAAAGAATAAATCAGGCTTCTTCAGTTACTTTCAAATAACTTAAACCGAACAAAACCTTCAGCTTTTAGCGAAAATCTTCCAAACCAATTTTCAGTAAATAACTAATTTCCAAAAATTTATCCTTTGTGTTGGAAATTTCTACATCTGAGTTGAAAAGAATATCAGGAGTAATTAACGCTCAACAACCGTTAAATTCAAATGCTACACATTATGTTGTATTTGAATCGTAACATTGTGATTTCAAAGCCCTCGAAGAGACATTGTCTTGGAAAGCATTACTGAGAAATAGTAGTGAAGTCACACAGACTCCCAACTCTCGTCTTTATTTTCTCCAAACAATCTCTTACACTTAAACGATCCCGACGAGAAAGTTAATTCTGAAGGAATCTGACATTTCTCTTCCCTCTTTCCAGGGGTGTTGTCTGAAAAAATATAAAGGATAAGGAATCCCAGCTATTCTGAGACTTCAAATAACGGGGAGAGACGACATAGTACATTTGTTGCAGCGCACCACAGAATAACATTTAAAAAATAAAACAACCTTGCACTCCTAACACACCTAACTCTAACTAACTTGCAACTAACACACCTTGCACTCCCTTTGACATCGATTTTAAAACATATTGTTTTTGGTACATATTGTATTGGTACAAACAAGGTCATTTTGAGGGAAAATTGTTTTGTGTGTGCTGAAGTTCAGTATCACACCTTCAGAAAGCCCAAGATAAATGCGGTACCTTATTCAAAGGTACTTACCTTACGATCAGAAAGGACACAACAAAACTATATCATTTTCTTGGATGGAAACTTTGACAACTCTTAATTTTACACAATACTAATTTTAAATGTGTCGTTTTTCTTATTACCTTTCTGTGCACATAGTGACCTGATGACCATAACCAAAATTGTGTGATTTATTATGAACAGAACCATTTCTTTCGTGTCCAAAGATCAAGTAATGTAGATTTTTTCTGGTCGAATTTTAAACTATTCTTTATTGTTTGGTTTTTGATTTGTACTGAGTATGTACTTGTATGACTTGTATTGGCTTGTACGGGGGACGGTGATGCTGCATCTGCGAACACTATGTTCGCATCTGCGGACACTATGCGGATCTTTGTCCTCTTCGAATTATGACATTACATTCATTTTCCCTCAATTTTTTTCTTTTAATTGCGTTCAATGCAGTTGAATGTGGCATCCTTGTGTCTCTTATACGTAATTTGAAGAAAAACTTGATCTCACAAAGGTATCTTTACATTTTATTCGTTAAAAAATAGGCATCAATAACGTACAACAATTACATGCCTCCTCTTCCCAATCTTCTCATAAGGCGTAGAATTTATGTACATTATTTGTTTATGTATTGCGTTATTGCAGAAGCTCCTTAATCCTAAGGCAGAAACTTTGTATTGCCTAAACTAAGAATTATAGCATTTAAAGTACAGTAGGATCAACAGAACATTTCTTACCTAGATGAATTGTAATGCATACACAAATAACTGATATTTTTCAATTCAATGTTTTTTTATTAAAACATCATTTGATTTACAAATAACCTTATTTTATGTAATTTGTGTAAGTTTTAATCTCTATTACGATCGCCTGTTGAAACTAAAACTTATTGAATCTGTAATTATTGTGTGCGTGTGCGTGTGCGTGTGCGTGTGCGTGTGCGTGTGCGTGTGCGTGCGGGCGTGCGGGCGTGCGGGCGTGCGGGCGTGCGGGCGTGCGGGCGTGCGGGCGTGCGGGCGTGCGGGCGCACGCACGCACAATATTACAGGTGCAGTTTCAACGAAGCACACGGCGCGCGGGCGCGCGCCGAGCGCCAGGCGCGCGGTAGCGCGGGCGTGCGCGCGCACACACACACGCACACGCACACGCACACAATAATTACGATTCAATAAGTTTTAGTTTCAACAGGCACACGGGCGCGGGCGCGCGGGCGCGCAGGCGCGCGCGTGCGCGCGTGGCGCGTGTGCGCGTGTGCGCGTGTGCGCGTGTGCGCGTGTGCGCGTGTGCGCGTGTGCGCGTGTGCGCGTGTGCGCGTGTGCGCGTGTGCGCGTGTGCGTGTGTAAGGTGCATAACGTCTGATCGTAAAATATCCTTTTTCAACTTCGATTTCAGACGTTAATATTTTGAATTTATTTATTTGCGCCAAATCAATATCAACTGCATTCATTGTAGGAATATATTTCAATAGGAATCACGATATGTTTTGAAAGATTTACGTAAATCGAATGGTAATGATGTTATAAATCATAGGCTTTTCCAAATGTGATTTTCAAAATTATACTAGTTTGAGGAGGCGTATGAGAAAAAATTTTTGGTATTGTTTTATTTAATAACACAATGACCTTGACGGTGTTTGGATATGTATAGATTCGGATATAGACTAATGTCAACGGCCTCAATGGAAGAATAAATAGTGCAGTCAATGACGTATTGACAAGATGTCTTCTTGGGGGGCTGTCAGTGAAAGGGAAATGTTTTGAAAGTGGTAAAAGGAGTTTTTTGGGTACACTTTAATGAGTAGTAAAACTAATATTTTAAAATAAAGTGACTTATTTAAGGGCGTTTTTGAAACACAGATTTCTACGGAAACTCATTATTTATGTGAACCATAAGTCTGTCTCTCATTAAGCTTTTTCACTCACTCAATTACAAAACATCGAAACTTGCATTGAATCAAGACGCCATTTTCACACGTGGATGAGAGATGACAGATCTTAATCTGAACCGCTGAGGGGAAATTTATTCAATCATATTGACTGTGCGCGAGAAGATTTGGCATCTCAAAAGTCGTCGTCTTTTGGCTAAAAAATAAAATATGTTCAGAAAATTATCTATTTTCCTAGTTACAACTTCATAAAGCTATGATAATGAAAAGCAGCTGAAATGTGGAGTAAATCACATTGTCTTATCCGATGAGTTTTATGCTGTTTGATAACGTACTCGAAGTAGTTTTAATACCTTATTATAATGCCCAATGTAATAAAGCTTCATGCAGAAAATAAAATAGTGAATTTTAATACTAGATATAACAAAAGAAATTTTCTAAGTCAATACATAACCATGAATCCTGTAGACATACAATAAAAATGTCAAAACGTTAAAAAGTCCAGCACATAAGAAAAAAGTTTTATATTAGACATTGCTAAAAAATCATTCAATTTTTGTTTGTTATTGTTATTATTATATTATTATTAATATTATTATTATTATTATTATTATTATTATTATTATGACTCGCTATACACTTGTGCCTTTGAACAATCAACTACCACACGAATGTGTCTTTTACCCATTAGTAAAATAAACATCTATTTTTCTATAATCTAAAACAAAAGAAGTAAATGTGAGGCAAAAAGCGTCGAAATGCACACGAAACGAAAGGCGACGCAAATAAGACTTTTCTCCTGCAAAATTACACATTTCGATACATCGCTTTTCTTTTGCACCACAGATATTTAAAGAAACCCTCCAGTGGTTACAGCATGATTTGGTCCTGGAGCCTGCCGGGAGAGCGAATCGACCGCGAGAATAGATTTTTGGAAAGCGCCCGCGGAGGGCGCGGCCATCGATCCGAGGCCCCCGCGCTTTATGGCTCATAAAGCGGCTCGCGTCGCGGCGACGGAGGGGGCGCGGGCGCCGAATCGGCTCCCCTCCCCTTCCCCCCTCCCCGCGACCCCCCTTGCAAGGGCCCGGGCCCCGCCGCCGCCGCCGCGGCCTCGGAAGATGCAGTCGCACGCAGTGGAGGACGCATGCGCGTAAATTGCGACAGCGAAAGCCACGCGCGGCAAAGGGAGTGGAGCAAATGTTGCTTTGTTTCCGGGCGCGTCTACTACTGAAGTCATTAACCTTGTAAATGTAGCGCATGTTATATCCCGGGAGTGGTGGTATTCCTCTCTTGCTGAGGGAGATCAGGCGTCAAACCACAAGTCTGGTTGTAGGGTTTCTCCCTCCCCGTCTAGATATAGAAAAATTACTGTTTGTTTATATGATTTTAATTCAGGATCTATTTTCTTGTCTGTAGATTGATTGTTAGTGATTCAACTGCTAAGATTATTAATCTCGTACGTGTAGTGCATGTTTTCCTCGGGAGGTGGCTGTAATCTTCCACCGCCGAATGGCGAGATCCGGCGCCGACTTACCGTCGGCTAGCGGGGTGTTCCCCAACCAGATTTCTCTCCACAGCGGGGCACCGCCCTAGCCGGAACAAGCTCTAAACTCTCGAGCTCTAATCCGGGACACACTCTAAGCGGTCACCCTGTGTGTGTGGTAGTGTGGTACATGTTAGTGTAAGTGTAAGTAAGCTGTGAGGACATGGAAGAGGTAGGAAAGATCGCGCACTGTCCATGGCCCGTTAGTAAGGGTACTGCTCCAGCATTCGCCTGGTGTTGATCGGAGAAACCACAGAAAAGCTTCCGATCAGAGCAGCCGGCCGCTGGAGTTGTCCTCCAGATCAAAGGTACTAAAGCTACATAAGACAAATTGTTGGATTTGAGAGGAAGTGTAGTAATTACAGAATAGTGTTATTAAAGGAAGATAACTCTACAAGTGAGAAATTCTTTATCCTCGGTATTGGACACTTTTCCTGGATTCGAATTATTCTTCACAATACACTTTTCTAAATTAGATTCATGTCTACTGAGTGGGATGCAAAGGTGCTCCACTGCATTTACTCTATTGTCTACCGGCCTACCGGTCCAATACTCTGGTGTGTGAAATCAAACGTAAAAGTTTGAATATTGCATAGCTGGACTTTCATAAGATGAGATTGAAGTTAAAATGAAATCATTCATTTTGCTGTGATGTGCGATATTCATCAATATTGTGTCCATCGTTTGATCTTAAGGATGAATGGGGGGAAAGAATGGGAAAAGAAGCATTGCGTGCGGGCCGTGTCCCGTTGTTTAAGGTACTACTCTAGCATCCACCTGAAACAGATCTGACAAAATCATAGAAGTGACCCATCAAAGCAGATAACTGTAGAATATTCGTTCATACAGTGGCTACATCAGAACATCTTCTTAGCTTGTTTCGGAAATCTTCCACCGTCAGAGTCCAAACCTAGAACCGCCCGAATTGCGAAGCTTCGGCATTTAGAAACCCACACAGTTTGTGATAATATATTCCCTGCTAATTCTAATTTTGCCATTTATTCTCTAATCTGTATATGCGCATGATTCTACTATTCCTTGTTCTTACTCTTTTCAAAACCGAACTGGGAGAACCTCAAACACCACTTACATATGTTTGAAGTAACTCTTAAGTGAAGAAATAAAGTAAGTCATCTCCGTCAACTTAATAAATTCATTTAGATAACCGGCTTTCGACGGCTATTCAGTCATCATCAGTCTACAATTATAAAGAGAATAAAATATGAATAAAAATATAAATATTACTTTCTTTATATTTGTAGATTGATGATGACTGCGAAGACGTCGAAAGCCGGCTATCTAAAGAAATATATTAAGTTGGCGGAGATGACATCCTTTATTTCATCATGTAATAACGTTAACCTCACCGCATCAGAATTCTCACAATTCCCACAAGTAAATATAAGAACATTTTAAGAGTTGTAGGCCAAAACTACGAATGGATAACTCGGTGGATGCGGCGTAGCCTGAGGACGAAAGGAGTTGTGACGCAGATTCGAAGGAGATAATGGAGAAAGTGGGAATAATTAGCATTTCAAGAAACTGAACTAGGATTAATTTCGATTGGTCAAATTTACGTGTAGAAGTACCGTGAACAATTAATTCAATTATTCAAACATAAAAACCACATGAAGATGTTAGTTAATACAAGGTTGTTACAAGGTAAACAATAATGTTAATACAATGTCTGCAAACCTTTCGATATTCAGCTTTCAAAAAAGTTATCGTTTTATTTCAATATGATATGATTATTGGTTGTATTACTGTTTGAATGTATCAATTCTCCTGACCACTAACTTTTTCACCGTAAGCATGCAAGATACTGAACGGCACATGATATGTATGAGTGTCAGAGACAATCAAGTTCTATTATTTACGTGCATTCACTCTACAGACATTCATTTTTCTTTATTTCTTCGCGGATCACTAAATAATAAGATAAGGGAACATTCCAATAATAAAATCGGTCTGAATGATCCAGATCAACCCAAAATATCAGTGAGAAATCAGAAAGTTTGAAGAGATGGTGGTAATATTAGGATTGATTCGTAATACCATTTTTTATTACGCAATGTAGAGCGCTATAAGATGATTTAATCACAGAAGCGACTGCACTTCGACATTCACTCTCCCCATTTTTATTTGAAATGACTCTCCATCGAAAAAATCAATTATCCCATTATTATTCAGGGCACATAACCAGAGCTTTTCTGATGATCTAGCAACTTCAGTCTATATTAAAAAACATTGCTCGAAAAATCGGAACTAAACAAAGAGTCCATAATGAAGACATTGTTTTCGTTGAAACAAAAGAGCCGTCACATCTGTGGTGGTCCAACTCGAGCGGAATGAATGAATGCGGATACTCTCTAGCTTCGTTGCACAAACTGGTGACAGGATTGCTTCCATGCGCGACAACTACTTACATCATTATCCCCGAAGTGTAGTGAATGTTATGATTCGGAAGGTGTTAGTGCTCCTCCCCTGGTGAAAGGTGAAAATCCGCGCCGACCTATAAGTCGGTTTGAGGATTCTCCTCCCTTAATTACGTTCCTTAACGGGACAGAAACGCAGCCAGCGCAAGTTCGAAGCTCCAGAAGGGTCTCGCGACATGTGGGATAGTGTCCTGCAACTAAGTGCGTGTGTAAGGGGAAACAAGGGGAGGATAATGAGGAAAGAAAGATATGTGTATGTTCTCTTTTGGTATGGTATTTCTCCATTATTTTTCCGGTATTGATTGAAGAAACCATGGAAAACTACCAATCAAACCCCTCGGCCGCCAGTGAGGGTATTTGAACCAGCTAAGTAGTGTCATAAATCCGCCACTGCAGGGGAACCAATCTTCGAACCTCCCTGCAGTTGATGCTGTAGAGGCAGTAATTGAACTACAGCAGCCCGCTTTCAGACCATGAGGTGATGCAGGATGAGGAGGATAAGGTAGGTTGGAGCGGGAGGTAAGGTCGAGCGCCCACGGAGCCGGAGTGGTGAATTAGAAAGAGGGGCGAGGATGGGCAGAGGCTCACGGTGCAAGAGCAATGGGCGAGGTGAGGATTGGGATTGGGAGAGATAGTGCAGCGCGCCCAGCGCGCCCAGGGTGCAGGAGCGGTGAATTGGAGCAGGGAGGAGGGTGAGAAGGATAATGTAGGTTGGAGCGGCAGGTTAGATACAGTGCCCACGGTGCCAGAGTGGTGAATTAGAGAGGGGCGAGGTCGGGTGAGGAGGGCAAGGTGGATTGGGATGGGAGGATAGGCAGAGCGCCCAGGGTGCAGGAGCGGTGAACTGGAGCAGGGAGGAGGGTGAGAAGGATAATGTAGGTTGGAGCGGGAGGTTAGATAGAGCGCCCACGGTGCCAGAGTGGTGAATTAGAGAGGGGCGAGGTCGGGTGAGGAGGGCAAGGTGGATTGGGATGGGAGGATAGGCAGCGCGCCCAGGATGCAGGAGCAGTGAATTGGAGAAGGGGGCGGGGCCGGTTGACCGCGTCGGCTTCCGCGTTCGAGTCCTCGCAACCGTCCTATCTTGGGAGGACGCTCTAAAATGCATTGTAATCTTGTGGGTCGCAGCGGCGGCACCGCGCGGTCCGAACACACTGCCTTCCACTTGACGCGGCCCCGCCCCCTTTCCCCCGCCTTCCCTCGCGGCGCCGCCTGCGCGCGCCCACAACTTCCCGCTTCCGCTCGCGGCACGTGACGTCATAAAGGTGGCGAGTGCCCTCCGGGAGCCGCGCAGCCCAGGAGCGCTTTCATTTGTCTGCTGCCACTCCTTGACGCTCGACCCGCTCCCCTTCGAGAACGCACCCGCTGCGGGGCTTCAGCCTTCGCCGCTCTCGCCTCCGGCACACACTAAGTAATTAGGGAGGTAAAGATTTTGAAAATGGACCTATTTACACTTTGCTGAATGGAAATTGATGTGGGATTTTTATTGGAACAAAATAATGAAATTGTGGGAGCGTGGCAATGGTCATTTAATTTTTTAAGGGTTGAAGAACGCTTTCAAACATTTATTACTTTCCCTAACGCATTCCTATAATTCACATTTTTACTTTCCAATGTCCTGCATCCTTATCAATGATCAAAGGAGACGATTCTAATTCAACTGTCCATATTCTAATTTTTTTAATATTTAAAAAATGGTTGGGTTTAATCTCTTCCTCTTGGCAATTTTATCTTTTCTGCCTTTTCCCACGTGCCTTGTCAGAAATATTCTCAACGGTTCCCCTACAGATGTGTCTTCTTCGATTTATCTTACATGGTAATTTTTATTGTTTGCCATGAAAATTTATGTACAAGATTTTGAACGCTGATCTTCGCCAAGCCGTAGTTTATCTTTGCCACTCTGTTTAAATACTATACTAAACTGAGCATTTTTTCTTTACAGAGAATAATTTTCTTGTATCGTACAAATGTTATTTCAATCCCTTCATATTAATTGGAAAAAGGGAAAACTTCTTGACTGTTCCCGTTGCTGCCATACAGATCAAATGTTTTGCTAAAAACTTGTTTGTGTAGAAATTGCGTGAAACCAAAAACGCACGTAAATCACAGTCACGCCACCATAGCCGTTAAAGCACAAGGTTCCTAGTGCCAGTTGCCATAAATAATTATCCTGTCATTCGATGACTTGCGCTTGATAGTTAAAATTTTATTGTGTTCACACTCTGAGACCTTTCAGAAAAATACTTAAGAATGAAAAATTGACCATCCTTGCAACAGGGTGCCGCCCGCTTAAATGTTATGGAAACGATGTTACATTTCAAACTAGCAAAGTTTATCTGATAATGCCCCGTACACCATCTGCAAGTATCAGACGATTGATATCGATTCGTAGCAGAAAAAGTATTTTAACTAATGCAACACATCCTTGCTACTTCAAAGTATGCAAAACCTCTCTCCTACACCCCCTTTAAAAATCAGTTTATAAACTAAACTAATTTTAGAATCACATTTTATTCTGTTTTCGTTAGTTTATGCATTCATTTTGCAAGTTTTTAAAGTATTTGGTAATTATAATAAGAATCCTTCTCAAACCTACTATTTATTTGTACCAACGGTCCTATAACATGAAATAAAGAAATAAACAATAAAACATTTGTAAATAGAGAAAATAAAAATCCCCACTAGTTTTATATCTACTGATAAAAATATGTTTTCTGTTTGTAATTTTTCGAAAATCTGATGATCTAAAAGATACGAAAATGTTCTTTTAACATAAATAATCCAACGCACAAATACAAGCGTTTGTTTTATGACATACATCCATATCTTCTTGACGTTAGGCTTTTTCAATTGTATAATGTCCAAATTTGAATTTTGGAAAAAAAAATGCAGGGCAATACATCGGGTGGTCCCCTTTCTGTGAGTCGTGAGGCGAGCATACGACGCTGTTGTTGACGGCGTTCGTCATTTCTCGACCCTTCTTCAGAAAATGCGTTAAATATTTTACGTCAGTTTGATAGTAGAGTCCAGTAAAGTAGTGTGTCTACGAAGAATTTTATGAGACGAAATAAAAATTCTGCACAGCAAAGGTGCATTTATTGAAAAGAAAATAATTTAAAATCATTTACATTTTTAAAGAGAAAATAAATGCACAATAAAATAAATGGAAAAAATGAAAGAAAAATTACGAATGTTTTGTATGATATTTAGATTAAATATACGAATATGTCGCTCAGAGGTTCCGAAAAAATCCCATTCTTGGCAAAAAAAACACGTTTGCAACAGCTTCTATCATAATCCATGAGTTCCTAATAACTTCAATAATTTACTGAATCCTTGCAGTTAAAATTTCTTTGCTTTCCACTGGCATGGAATAAAGGTTTTATTTACAATGGCCTAATAAGAAGGAATCCAAAAGATTCATATATGAAGATAGCATCAGTGAATTTAAAAGCCTTCCTCTGCCTATCCAGATATTAATTTTCGATTCAGACACATGCCCTCCTCCAGGAGACAACGCCTTAAAGTAGCACTGTCCGCGCGGGCGTTGAAGTTTGCGCACTCCAATGAGGTCAAGAGCATGAGGGTTAGAGTTTGGTAAACTTGTCAGTACTGCTGCCGGGAGGATCACCCATGCTGTACAGGTCTCAGCGCACGAGTCACATGAAAGGTAGTCTCACAATGTCCCATTAGTCAGATACCTCACACATCCTAATTTTGAGGTTCCAATATTTCTAGTTTCCTCCCCTTCCCCCTCATGCTGCACTGTTGCTAGGATTGTATTCGTATCTAGTGTCGTATTATTTCCACTTCAACCACACTATTGGTAGAATTAAGATGGTGTGGTCTTTACTTTAAGGTCTCTTCTGGTCTCTCGTGGTATTTAGACCCCGATGCTATTAGGTTGGGAAGGCTAAAGAGTCCTTCTTTTTATTTCTTCCCCCTTTTCTAATGTATTCAATTCTTCTTCTTCGTCTCTCACGCTTGACTTTCTTGATTTTCCTTACGGAGAAGGGCCGACAGAGCTCCGAAGGAGAGAGAGAAGCCGGCTTCTCTAAAGAAAAGAATCATCTAATATAAATCTCTGATCTTCCAGGTTGGAGGTTAGGCCGTAGGACAGCTGTCCATGTATAAAAAAATACAAACTCTATATATCCAATAAAGCGTAAGCAGAATTGTCCAGGAAACGACTTGGTAAACGAAAACGGTATATGAGTGGATGGTATATATGAACATGGAATCTACAGGGTCTCAAGATGAAACGAATAGGAGTCTTCGAATAAATTAAAAATATGGGAATAAAAATTACTACGTTGTCAAAAACAAAGATAAAGAAGCAGGAAGTAGAATAAATATAATACTACATCCACATGTACAGGAATGTCAACAAATAAATTAGGGATAGGAATGGAATTTCCACTGCTGTGTTTAAGAAACATTAGTTTAACATTAAGAGTTGGTCATGTATCAGTGAAAAAAATCTTAAAAATTGATTTTCAAATTGAAGGTTTTAAGTTTTTACTTGTAGGTGTATATATTCCAAATGACAATGCTACCGAATTTGAAAAAGAGAATCAGCTGAAATCTGTTTTGAATAGGATACCAAAACGGAAGGATATATATATTAAAGGAAGACAAGGACTTTAAGTTGACTTGGAAGGCATACAAAATATGAAGTTGTAGGGAGAGATGGAGAGGAAGTCATAAATGAAAATGGTGAACAACTAATAGAAGTATACTCCTAGTACAGTTTAAAAGTATGGAATCTGTTTTTAAACATAAAGAGATCCACAAATTTGCTTAGTCTAGAAAAACTAGAAAAAAACATGTTATATTTCGTTATTGGCAGAAACAATGTGGAAGATGTTCGAATCTATAGAGAATACAAGATAAATTCAGACCTTTTTTGTTGAAATTAAGAGTATATGTCTTGGCACAATAAACGGAAATTCATGTCGCATCCAGTATCATAGCATAATATAAATACAACATGTATTTACTTGAAGATCCATCTTCAAATTTTCTATTCAATCTCCACTTAAGTAACAAACTGTTAGATGTGAATCATACACTCTACAGTGGAATCATACACTCTACAATGGAATCATACACTCTACAGTGGAATCATACACTCTACAAAGGAATCATACACTCTACAATGAAATCATACACTCTACAATGAAATCATACACTCTACAATGAAATCATACACTCTACAATGAAATCATACACTCTAAAGTGGAATCATACACTCTAAAGTGGAATCATACACTCGACTATGAAATCATACACTCGACAATGAAATCATACACTCTACAATGAAATCATACATTCTACAATAGAATCTTGCACTCTACAATGGAATCATACACTCTACAATGAAATCCATACACTTTACAATGGAATCATACACTCTCAATAAATCATACACTCTGTGAAATCATACCTCTACAATGAAATCATGCACTCTAAGTGGAATCATACATACAGTGGAATCATACACTCTACAGTGGAATCATACACTCTACAAAGAAATCATACACTCTACAATGGAATCATACACTCTACAATGAAATCATACACTCTACAATGAAATCATACACTCTACAATGAAATCATACACTCTACAATGAAATCATACACTCTACAATGAAATCATACACTCTACAATGAAATCATACACTCTACAATGAAATCATACACTCTAAAATGAAATCATACACTCTAAAATGAAATCATACACTCTATAATGAAATCATACACTCTACAATGAAATCATACACTCTACAATGAAATCATACACTCTACAATGAAATCATACACTCTACAATGAAATCATACACTCTACAATGAAATCATACACTCTACAATGAAATCATACACTCTACAATGAAATCATACACTCTACAATGAAATCATACACTCTACAATGAAATCATACACTCTACAATGAAATCATACACTCTACAATGAAATCATACACTCTACAATGAAATCATACACTCTACAATG
>BLKR01008007.1:0-27650 GCA_011170035.1 Teleogryllus occipitalis
TATATATATATATATATATATATATACTAACGCCACCACTAGTGTAGCAGTCGTCCGAAAGAATGCTCTTTCGAGCTATGAATATCTCAGGGGGCAGGATCTTTAGGGTATGAGAAAGACACAGAATTAGGTAAAACAGTAATATATTCTTAAAATATTGCACAAATCAACCCTTTTACACTGTCACAAATAAGAGAACAAAAAATACCCAATTGCTGGCTGCGCGTTTGAATGCATGCAAACCACTGATGGTAAGATCTCTTAGATAAATTTACAAAAGAAATATTTGCTTAGGGTTTTACTCTTCGCCTAGCTAGCGATATTTCCTTATAACATCCGTGCACGGAGTTCTTGCTTGGCCAACACTAGTGAATGAAATTCAATTACTTTTTTCACACTTCCTGAATTAATTTACCAGCACACATTATTACAAGTCTTACTGCTATTCGCGCACGAGATTTCCTCGTCAATTACAGACAAAATGAGGAACACAAATTAATTATCTTTAATACAGCTTCGGAATGAAATGTACTACCGGCGTACGAGGTCATGAAATACTTCACGGTTACTCAATTTAAAGGCGAACATGTAAATTTTAGTATTTCTGTTTCTGGTGCCAACACTACCTTTCTAGTTCCTGTCTCCCACCTCAGTTTTATGCAAATTTGGAAACTCAGCCGTACCGCCACTCGCGTTCCCGCAACGTGGCCCGCTTCAATGCCGCTCCGAAGGCCACTCGGTCTCCTTTGCGCCTGCCACCAGATCCAGGGACCAGTCTTCTTAACGCCCACCACCAGATCCACGTACCAGTCTTCTTGACGCCCACCACCAGATCCACGGTCCAGTCGTCTTCACACCCACCACCAGATCCACGGTCCAGTTTTCTTCGCCTGCCTTTTTGCGACACGAGTTCGCGTATTGCCCAGTCTCTCCGCGTGTGTTAGCGTGTCGCCTCACTAATGCTTTACAAAAACTCTCACAGTTTCGCAACCACAGCCACTATTCTGATCTGTTCTAAATTTCACAGTTCTTACTGCAATCTCCTATGATGTTCTCCCTACACCACGTAGCCTCGCTACTCTATCATTTCCCACTTCCTACCACCTCCAAAACTACCGCTTCTCTACCTCAACTATTCCGCTACCTTACTCGACTTCTCACCTCGGCGTCTCACACAAGAAGGGGATCTTTTCCTCGCTGCTCCGCCGTTTAAATGTTGCAGTGACGTCACGGTACAACCCTACCGTGCTGCCCATATTCCGAAAGTGCACTGCCGCCGCACTTCGGGCCGCAACTAATAGGTAGCGCCTTTTCGATCAGTGACCGACGTTCGCTCATACCTTAGCTCTCCACGTCTCCGCTGACGCTGCCTGGGCGTTGTGGGGTTTGTGGCGATGCCCCAAACGTCACAATATATATATATATATATATATATATATATATATATGTATATATATGTATATATATGTATATATATATGTATATATATGTATATATATATGTATATATATGTATATATATGTATATATATGTATATATATATGTATATATATATATATATATATATATATATATGTATATATATATGTATATATATATGTACTCCCTCTTTTTCCTTCCCTCTCCCTTTCTCTTACCGTCTCCCGCTGTTCCCCCTCTCCGTTTCTCCGTCTGTCCCGGTCTCTCCCTCTCGGTCCGTCTCTCCCTCTCTGGCCGTCTCTCCCTCTTCTCCGTCTCTCTCTCTCTCCGTTTCCCTCTCGCCATCCCTCTCTCTCTCCGTCAAGATGCCATTGCATCTTGAGCATATTCGTGCATGTGACGTGGACTAAGTTATTATAGCCAAAATTGCGCGTCCATCCTCAATTTATTTTTTAAATTGCAAAGAACACCCTAAAATTTACAATCTTAAATTTCACAATTTTTTGCGATTACAAAAAATGGAAGGTGGTGGCGCAAATCTATCTTCAGATTCAAATTTTGCGCGTCGACCAGCATAGAGAAATATGTGTGAAGTCTTTGGGTCTGACAATATTCTCCGAAAACAAAAAATTGAATTTCACGGTGTTTTTTCGCGATTTAAATGAAACTGGAAGGTGGTGGCGGAATTCTGGCTTCAGACTGGGATTCAGCGGGTCGACATACATGGAGAAACATTTAAAAAATCCTTAAAAAGTTTAAATAATGAAAATGTTCATGTTCTAAAACTTTAATTTTTAATAAGCAGTTGTTTAGAGCAAATAACAAATGAAAATGATAATAAAATGTAAGGTAAAATGTTTTGATGCTATTCTTTAAAGTCTAGCCCATAATTCAAATTCTGGATCTGACAGACCTAACCTTCATAGAGACGTATTTTCAACTAACCAATGAAGGGTTATAAAACATCTTTGGCGAACTCTTTTAAATAGGTACTACCTCTACTATTCACCGCACTTCTTCAATTCTAGCGATTCGAAAACACTGCAAAGGAAATATCTTTACAATTTCACGGTATCGTTTCAAATAGGCTTGTAAGTTTGGGAATAATTCTTTTGAAAGTTTTGAAACCTCATTGTAGTACATATTTGCAGTCCAAAATAAGTTTTTAATTTCAGTAAAACGTATCTTTTAGAAAAAGGAAAAAATTCCAAAATAAGAAATTTTTAATTTTCATTACACTCCTGTGGTGGTAAAATAGAAGTTTATTATGACCGTGATGTTGGGAGGACGGATCCAATATAAGATTACCAACAGATGCTGAGCGGAAGATAAGATACTTGAAATATGTGGAGTGTGGACATATTTACACTCACTTGTGCTAGTACGTTCGATACGAATATAATCTTTTTTATCAGAAATGAAGAGACTATCGAAATGAAAATGTTGAAAACCAGTGTCTATAACAAATGCACACTTTGCAAAAGGAAATGACAAATTTTCACTCTTCAGGGCAGAGACAATCCTTGAGCTCATGCCAATGTCATGTCAGAGATTAAATTTTCATTTCTTTTGATAGCAAATACTTTATATCGATATTTTCAGTGCAAAACTTTACATGCTTCTTTGCACTATAAATTATTTATGATCTACTTTCGGCGGCTAAACGCATCGTATTGGTATGAACCAAATATACAAGAGTATTTTTCTTACTTCAATTTTTTATACATCCCGGGAATAGCGTTTCCTATATTATTTTAGTAGTATACATTCCTATTGCGACTCTCACAGGTAACCAACATTTATAAATGAGGTCTCTAAAGAAAACGAATTTCACGGAGACGTGATAATATCGATTACACAAGAAAACATGTATTTAAAAAACTTACGTAACTATGATAGTGGGGTATAAGACACCCGTAAACGTTGAAATCGACTATAACTCAACAGTGTACGAACGAAAAAAGATGATGGGCTATCAGATTGCAATTCCCACGATTTGAAAGGAATACACAAGTCGCTGAGAATTTATTTTTAAAAATACTTAAATTATTAAAAAATATGTTGATGTGGGTCCCATAGACACTTCCAGAACCGCTAAAGGTTCAGGTGTTATTGTTCGAATTGGCTTTGCTCTAACTGACACTGATTGAAGAAACCACAGGAAAATAATGATCGAGCAGCTACCCGTTAATTTTCCTCCATACAACGCAGAATGGGACAGATGCCAGCTCAATTTTGCAGAAATTAGAACAAACAAAGTGGTTTAAGGTGAAATTGTTTTTACGGTTTTAGGTAAAGAGATCATGCTGAGTTGTGTCCCAGTATAATACAATGATTGAGCTCTCAGTCTCCGTTTTACAATTTTCAATTCAGATATTTTACTGATTATTATTCACACTTGAAAATGTAGTCCGAAATTCTTGGTGTTCTTCAGTCAACTCTAAGGAACAGAAACTTTTTTACATAGAGAGTTCATGTATTATTCATAATTTTACATGGAAGCAGCAAAATAATTAAAGCCTTAACATTAATAGAAGGTCAATCGCAACAAAAGAAATAGCATGCAACATTAAGACCTTGCGTCTTATTTTCTAAACGCGTGTTTCTTTTTGCTACTTTCTAGATTGGAATGGATTTTTACGCAAAGGGGCGAGCATGTTAAGTAACCGGAAATGTAAGTTGCATTGCTCCTTATGTTTTTTATAGCTGGTACAAGTACATAATTTATTCTTATGTTCAAGGGAGAACTCTTAGATAACATGAACATCACACAGTTTTGAAGTGGGAGAGGGTTTCTTGACCAAAAAATTCAAGAAAAAATGTTCTCTAAGCGATATTGACTTTACGAAAGAAAATTATTTATTTGAAATAACGATTTTGCAATGGTTGAAGACTTGAGGTACAAAGGAAAAAAGAATGAAAATTATAATAAGTTTTGATTGGATTTTTGTTTTTCTAATGCTTTGCGAGTTTCACATCAACTGATGTTTCAATTCTTGCCGCACAAGTGTAGTACATTTAAACTAATGAAAAGTCACAAGCTTCAAATTTCAAGGTCTTGGAAATGGTTAAACACATGTCCAGGAGTACAGAAATTATTAGAACCATAACACACGATAGTGTTCATACACACACGACCATTTACACACTCATATGCACATATATGCCTTTATACCTCCGGTATCGGGTGTTTAACGAGCGCTTATTACATGCAACATACCCAAAGAAAAAGCAAACGCAGATCACGGTGTTTTTCTCTTCGCAAAACTGATTCGCTAAATCAGAACGATTAAAGTCGTACAGAACGCACATTAGCCAGTCAGCAAGTACTGTGAAAGGGTGTTATCTGAAAAATGCCATAGAAAAACTTTTCTTTGAGATATTAAATGTAACCAGGCGTTAGTAAAACTTCACAGCTAACTCCCACAGGCCTGAAAACCAGAATTTTTGGCGCATTTCTCTATAACTATGTACAGGCCAGAGTTCAGAAACTTCCACGCTCATTCTGCATCTGCACCTTAGCAACAGCTGTGCACCTTAGGTATTTATATTGTTATTGAAAGATATTATAGAAAAAGGGACATAGAGTATTTTTTGTGAAGGAGGCCTACCGTCACTCAGCCAACTCCGTGAAGCCGCTGTATTGGCCGCCGTCCATCCCACTTCCGCCAGTCGCACGCCGCAAGGCACGTTCAAAAAGCTTCGACACGCGTGGACCGCTGCCCACCGACGCCCACCTTCAAAACTGCGACTGTCGCACCGGATTCCGAACTACTTGGTTGCTGATTTGTGCAATATCACATCACACGAGATGACGAAAAATGTTGAATAAAAATTGTTTAAATACGACAACCAACCGTCACACAGCCGGCTCCTCCGCCGAGGTGGCTGCCATCCATCCCACTTCCGCCAGTCGCACGCCGCAAGGCACGTTCACAAAGTTTCGACACGCGTGGATCGCTGCCCACCGACGCCCGCCGTTAAAACTGCGAGTATCGCAACGGATTCCGAACTACTTGGTTGCTGATTGGTGCAATATCACATCATACGAGATGACGAACATTTTGAATAAAAATTGTGTTTTTATTAAACACGAAGTGGTTACAACCAAAACCTTAATTAATTCCTTTATTACTGTAATGTTATCACGAAGTGTTAATGTACTCGTGTTTCTGCAACTGCATGCCCCACTCCTCGAAGGGGCGTGTAGAAGCGGTTTCGTCGCGCGGAAGAGCTCTGGCATCAACACTCCAAGGAGGTCGTCGTGAGTCATGTGTGAATGTAAATGAGGGCTTCGCTCCACGCTCGTAACAATTTTTTGTTACAAGTCAATCTCACAGTTCACATGTAATATACTGAACACATTAGCTAGTAGCATGATCTTGTACTAGTGTGTTTAATGCTTTAATGCATTCCCTTATTTCGGCGGTCAAGGAATACACATTCTAACACACAGCGCGTCTGCAGCAAAGAAATCGTTGAAATGTATCTTGCACTAATTCAATCATTCATGTTTGAGGATTGCGAGTATAAACTCGTAATAGGTTCAATTCCCTGTTACTTAGCATGATTCTGCGATTAACACAGCCTGTACTGTATACGTAAATGCGTGTGACGTACTGCCACAGAAATGCATTTCAGTAATTTGAATTTGAAGTCACACCATTTGACATGCATAATTGTGATATCTCAACGTTTAAACTGATTCATATGTGCTGTGCATCACTGTACAATGTATTTAATGTACAATTTGTTTAATTCCTACAAAATGTATCAACATAGGAAAAAATAGAATTCAATGGTTAAGTGAAAAAAATTGTGTTCGATGAAAAACAATATCGGCACCAACAGAACTTTGAAAATGGTTTTAGAGGGGCCCCAAAACCCATATACACCCCATTTGTAAGCCTTTTTCGCTACTTTGAACAAAAATAGCGAATAATTATTATTTAAAGCTATTTTTATAACAGGTTTTTGTCTCAGGTGATTCCCACGTTATCTCGCATCATTTTTATGACCAAACCTTACTCATTTGACTGAAAGAGTGTGCTACATTAGTCCGAATAAGTCCAATTTTACGTTAAAACCATGGAAATGGACACTTTTTAAATAGTCAAAATTAAAAAAAAAAAGATACAAAATAATTTTAATTTAAATAACATTAAAGCTTGAAATCTCTACTTTCATTACCTGCCTTCAAACAATTTATCTATTTCGTTGTATTCGTCTAAAATTGCTCCGTGCGCAATGACGGTTAACGACCACATTTGTGCCGCGCTGCTGCATCTGATTTCTTTATTAGATGGGTTACACTGAACATATTTGTGGAGACATAAAATGGGTTTCAAAATTACTAGATTTAAAGGAACACTACATGACACTCGGAAGCCCATGGGTTATTTTTTCCCTTTGGTTTCGGTGCATGCAACAGTGTTCACCCATGTCCTCGCGCCTGCAGGCCTGACCCGCACACCGCCCCGGGCCGGGGCCGTTCGACGAGCCACAATCATTAGTAGAGGGCGGGACATATGTAGCATGAAACGTCAAAATATGTACTACATTAATATGTAATTAAAATTGTAAGGATAGGTAATAAATATGTAAAATAGAACATAGTATGTAATATTAAAATATATTATAAAACACATTTACATAATGCGAAATTATATTTATAAACATTTTCCTAAACAAATTTCTAAAATATTACAAACGTTTTTAAATTATTTGGAGAACATAAGTTGATGTACACTTTGCACCATACAACTTTCCCGTCAGTAGTAAAAACTTTATCCATTGCCATCCAGGACTGTTAGCAGTCAGACTAGACGCGATACAAGCCGTCGTACAAACTGGCGATATAGCGACCAGCAAATAATCGCTGCAGCGTGCAGCATCCTCATTGAAGTGTTACACATCAGCGGTCGCTATAGTTTTTCCAAAATTAAGATTAAAGGTCACGAAATGCGGTATCAGTGATACTTTTCATCCTAAAAGTGAAAATGATCTCAGTCGTTGACGCACACTTCCCACCACGGAGAAAACTGAAGCAGGCATGCCGGTCTGTGAGAACATCAGACTGCGTATACACGTAATAGAGTAGGAAAAAATGATGATTTTTTAAAAATACTTCTTTTCGAATGAAAATTGTAATAAAATTGAAGAAAACTGATAGAATAAAAAATATTTTGTGAAAATTGCAAACTATGTAAAATATGTAATATAACACCAAATACGTAAAAATATGTAACGAAAAATTCGGATATTGTGTTAGGACGGCGACGATTCGCCAAGATTACAATTTTGAAAACGGTAAGTAGAAAGATAAAAAAAATTTAGTTACCTAAATTTCCGGTCTCTACTCATTAGTGCCTTCTGGAAAGACATTTTTTCCTGTTTTTCAGATTTCTTCTGCATTCAAAATCTCAGTTAATGAGATTAGAAAATAGCCTCCAGCACGACCTGCCCGCTGAGGAAGCCGCGCGGGTGGCCTGAATCGGCAGATGAAAGCAACGCTTCCCGTCTCTACATGTCTGTTGAAAGCTCGCTGCGTATTGACTGCGCACAAGTCACGTGACGATAGAGGAATCGTCTCGATAAACACGGCTAGCTTCACTGACGTTGTCAAGGCATTCAACGAGCAGAAGCAGCATGTCAACACACTCTCGGAAAGTATTCCTACTATTTCCTTTCATGTTTCACTGGAAACTACCGTGGAGCTCCAGGAAGCTGCAATGACAAATCCTACAAAAAGCCGGAGGATTGCCGGTCAAGCGTACATGAGTGTGCAGCTCAATCTCGCTGAGCTTCCGCCCACGTCGTACTCTGAGGTTACCCAAACTGCGCGTCGAGGATACACTGCAATGGTCAAATTCATACACCTGGTTTTATCCCCTGTTTTTATCGTCCCTTCATCTCCTGTTTTTATCATTGGGAAATGACCTTTCGAAATAGTGGAAGAGGAATTTTCGTGTGAAAATAACGTAATATTAGTCTCTTCAAGGAAGACAATGTTTACACCGACTACGAGATAAATAATAGCATTTAATGCAATAATTATATTAATTATAAATTGATTATAATATAATAAACATCCATATTTTTGCAAAGATTTTGGAGAAATGAAAAAAATGCGCATTTTTCAAAAGCTATAGCTAACTTGTTAATTTGTGAGGGAAGAAATGTTTTATACAAAAGTTGTAGAAAATGTTATCCTCTTTAAATTGATTTGAATGATGTTTCTAATGGACTTAAAGATAGAAAATATAGAGATAAACCTGGAAAAGTAAGAAAAATAACTTTTTATCTGATCTGCTGGTTTTAACTCTGAACCTGGGAGGTTGAAAACTTCAGGTTTTAACTACTGCTTGGGTTAATTGAAAACACACGAAGAAAGAGTTTTTATGACTTTTTTCAGGTAAAATGTATATGCCGACTGGACTAACAGGAACGAAATACACATCCATACCAATTCACTCTCAGAGAGCCTGTGAATTGTGAATTAAGAGATACAGTGATAAATCTCTAAAAATATAAGAATGTTCCAAATGAGTGTTATTTTGAAGATTACACCGGGAGCGGTAGCTCAGTGCATCAACTGATGTCACTGCAGCGCCTCTGACCGGGATGTCCCTAGCTTTTCAGCCAGGTCAAATTCAGTCGCTATCTGGAGAAGAATTCTAGCGGTCGGCTGCTCTGATCGGTTGTTTTCCGTGGTTTCTCCGATCAACACCAGGCGAATGCAGGAGCAGAACCTACCAAACGGGCCACGGACCGCGCGCGATCTTTCCTTCCTCTTCCTTGTCCATCATCTTCCCTTACAAACACACTTACACTAACATGCACTACACTACCAGATATTCTGGGAGGCCAGTCGGGAGCTTAGAGCTTGTCTTGGCTGGTGCGGTGCCTCGCTGGTGGGAGAATTCTGGTGCGGTGCCTCGCTGACGGTAGGTCGGCGCCGGATCTCACCATCCAGCGGGGGAAGATCACCGCCATCTCCCGAGAAAAACATGCACTGCACTAACGGGACTAATGACCAAAGCAGTTGACGTGCCCGGAAACACGAAAAAATCAATCAATCAATTGAAGACTACGTCCTAATAATCCCGATTTGAGACCCAGACGTACATTTTCTGAATTATGCACGATTGATGTGTTGTGGGTGGTGTGTTGTGAGCTGATTATGCACCTGCTCAGTTTGAAGCAATAATGATACGCTATCCCTCTTCGGAAATATCCAGTTTACGGGATTTGTGTACACGATGTATTTCTACCTTACCTGTACACGACGTTTCTACCTTATGGACCACTTTCTTCAGCGTTAATATACTAAAGAGAGATTGAAGAAATTTTATATTGTAGAAAATTGTAAAATATATTTACTTCATAGCATCATTTGCTTTAATATACAGTGTCAAGGATTGAACTGTTTGAATAATAATAAAAAAGAAAAGTTGAAGTTTAATGCTCTGAAAATTAGTTATTTTGCATGAAAAATTTACTGAATTCACCTGCCTCTCGAAACTACTTTGGTTAAATGTGTTCCTACATTTTCAATGAAGTATTGACCGTAACCTATAATCAGATACTTTTGTGACTCCACCAGCCCAGCCCTACATGCACATTACACATGTTCTCACAGGTCAGTCAAACAAAGCGAAAAACCCGGTAATGAGAGAGCTCTAAGCCCCCAACCGGACTCCCAACATGTGCGCTGGTGAAGTGCGTGAAAGTATAATGTTTAAGGGAAGTCGACGGGGAGAAAGATAAGAAAGGAAAGGTCGCGAGGGGATCATGGCCCTGCTCCAGCATTCGCCTGATATTGATCGGAGAAACTGCAAACAATACCGATCGGAGTATTCGGCTGATAGAATTCTGATAGTAATTGAATTCGACACAGCTCAGTAGCAATGTTTGAACATCAGCCGCCCTCGGAACTCGAACCCTAGGATGCCCTGACCAACAACGATGCTCTAGCAGGAATGTTGACAATGAACTCTCGCACACGGTTATTTAGCTTTATACTCGACAGAAAAAGAACTACTCTGCTCAACCCATTTAAACGGATCATCGCACACGTGTCGTGCGAAGCCTTTCAAATAGGGGAGGAAATAGGGAATCAGTGCCAACACACGTACTAGCGCAGTTGATGAGTGATGTCTGCAGACAAGATAAAGATATCGATATCTGAGAAAGTTGTTCTGTCCAAGAAACTGTTCCAAGTTCATTTCACGAAATTGAATCAATCATCGGTATCTGAAAAAGTTGTTTTATCCAAGAGAATGTTCCAAGTTCATTTTACGAAATTCGACTGGAGAGCCAATTAAAGTTTTGTGTGTAGTGTGTAAATATGGAATGTGTTTGTTGCACGCTTATAGACTGGGCTATTTACAATTTGGTTTGGTCACACATGTAGACAGGGACATAGAACCCAGTAAAACAGAAACCTCACTTTGTTAGAAAATGGGACTTACAACAGTCAGGTTCTCAGACTTCGACATGTCCGTGCTAGTGTTGGAGACAGCGATGGCCGGGAAGGGAAGAGGAGTCTGGGGCTGCGGCGGGGTCGATCACGCAGGCTCTGCCCCTGGCGTGATGAGGGGGGGAGCACTCCACGCGGAGTGGACGCGTCACCGCTCGCGCCCTCTGGCGGCGGGGCCGCGTAGCGCGCGCGTGCGAATCGCCCTTCGCGCGCGGTCGCGTCGATATGCACGGCAAATAATGCGCCCCGCCCCCAAACCCCCGCCCCACCACCCGCTCCGCCCCCGCCCCGCCCCCCGCCCCGCCCCCCGCCCCTCCCCCGCCCCCGCCCCCCCGCCCCCGCCCCCGCCCCGCCCCCCCCGCCCGCCACGCCCCACCCCGCCCCACCCCGCCCCACCCTGCCCCACCCCCCCGCCCCGCCCCACCCCCGCCCCCACCCCCGCCCCACCCCCTGCCCCACCCCCTGCCACCCCCGCCCCACCCCCGCCCCGCGCCTCGCCCACCCCCCCCCACCCCCAGCCCCGCGCGCGATTCCGCCGCCCCAAAGGTCACAGTTCTTCTCGCGCCCCGCACACGCGGTCCCGCTCCACACAGTGGGTTCAAAGCGATTTCCTCAAAGAACGTCCTCACGAGAACATTTGAAAGGCTCAGTGGAACAAGGCACTACCCCCATGTTTTTTCCTGAAAATGAGTTACTAGCAGTATATAAAACTTCAAATATTATTATTTTACTGTAATATGTTATTTAAATTCAGTACGGACTTCAATACACGTGTAAAGTGTTTAAAATTGTACTGATTTGTGGAAAGTCCAGGTAAAATCCTCAATAGCTCAGATCTGCAATGTGGAATAGCCCCTTGTTCTACTGAGCCTTTCAAGAGTTGAGTGGTGATACTAATCAAATGAAGTGACAAGAAATATGTCTTCGGGAAAATTAGAAAATTAGTCCATCCGTTCAACTATGAGATCTACAGTAAAATCGTTTGTTCACGCCTACTGTAACTGAAAGGAAATGATAAAACATCGGGTTCTTATATATCTTCATTCAACGAGTGTTTATATCGCTTATTCCCAACACTCTACATGAATCATATTTTCAACAGTGTTTTCACTGGAGCTATTGACTCTCCAAATATTTTTTTTCAAGAAGAAAGACATCAAACATTAATTCATTAATGTTTTCTAAATACATCGTACATCCAGCTCTTAACCATCTTCTTAATGGAAAGTTAAAAATGACTTAATTTGACCATTGATCGTACTTGAATAATCGTAAAATAAGACAAAATTTTAAAATAATTAAGTAAAATAGCAATATATTCCGTCTTAGTACTTTTATGGTATGTTTATTAGGATTCGGTTTATCCTCAGATATTTTCTCTTGAATTCTTCCTCAGAACTCTGAATACTGAGTATTGCACGTTTATGCAACTGTTTGCTCGTTAAAAAGAGCTCAGTGTTGAGGAAAGTGTTGATTCTGTTCAATGCTGTCACACTGGACTATCAGTGTACCGCACTGTATTTCACTAAGAAGACTGAGACTTGAATTCTCCTTTTTCCATCACTAACGTATGTAATTCTTCACTTCTTAACAATAAACTAATGTTTATAAGAACGTCGTTATGTAAATGAAAATGGGTGTCGAAGAATAAAAGTATACTACCGTAACATATTAATTATATCTATGAAGTCTTTAATAAGGAAACTCAACTCTGGAGATGGGAGTATGTATGAAAAGTGTCGGTAGTTAATCAGACACACTTAGTTTTAGTAATATCACGCTGATAGTGGGAGAACCTTTCAATGCATTTACGGGCATGGCCACCTAATTCACGTGCCAAGTCAACATCATCCACACTTACTTAAATCCACTAAAATGCAGATGGCGTTAGTAAAGTACCTGTTCGCGCTTTGTTATTGGCCCCAAAACGCTCTTTCATTCACCTCATGCCTCTACTGTCGCAATTGAGTGTACTTCTTACAGTCCTCATGGTTATCACATTCCCAAACCGTTTTACAGTAGTGTACCGGGAGAGGTGACTCAGGGCATCAACACTCACTGCAGTGGCTCTGACCGGTAGATCCTAGGTTCGAGACCAGTGGCAGGATTTTCGACACTAGCTACGTAGGTCGTTCGATTTCGGTCGATGTCTGGAGGAAACTTCTAGCGGCAGGCTTCTCTGATCGATAGTTTTCCGCGGTTTCTCCGATCAACCTCAGGCGAATGCCAGAGAAGTACCCTAAGAAACAGACCATGGATCGCGCGCGATCTTTCCTTCTTCTTCCTTGTCCTCTCCTCTCCCCTTACTTATTCCCACGTACACTACACTACCACGCATACCGGGAGACCGGTCGGGAGCTTAGAGGTTCTCCCGGCTGGGGCGGTGTCTCGCTGGTGGGAAATATCTGGCAGGAGAAAATTCCGCTGGCCAACGGTAGGCCGGCGCCGGATCTCACCATATTAGATCACCACCACCTTCCGAGGAAAAAACATGCACTTCACTTACGGGGCTAATGACCTTAGTAGTTGCCGCTCCGGGTATCACCAAAAATCAATCAATCCAGTAGGGGGCTTTACTGGTTTCTGCTTGGGCGAACAGGCGCATGTTTGGGCCCAGCGTGCGTCGCGCCGCGCCGCCGCCGCCGCCGCCGCCAGCGCCCCCCGCGGCGGCTCCACGCACACGCCTGCCAACCGCTGGCCGGCGCGGCGCCGGCGCCGTCGGCGCAGACCCCGCGCTGTGCCACCGTTGCGCCGCTGCATTACATGCAAATGCTTTTCGGCGTTTTAGCGAAATGATTCTAACCTAAAGGATCGGCAGCAACATTTCAATAGGAAAATGACTCTTTGGCGATTGTCTCTTTAGTCGACAATTCTATTCATCGTTATTTTCTGTCACTATTAATTAAACGTCGTTAGTTCGAGAAAAAAGAGGTTTCACAAACGGAATTCTTCGATTTATAAATAATTTTATTTCCATTTTTTTGCGTTCAAACAGATTATTGTTTCGCACATCATTGTTGATATTTGCGTATGTGTTACTCCAAAGAAAGACTTTTTTCAAATGAAACCAGTTTATCATAAATAAGTATAAATTAAGTAAATATATGTTTAGACTCTATTCAAAGAAGAACTACAATTTTCTCGTAATTTTGAAATAGACCTCTGAGTAAAAATATGAACTAATTGAAAAATTCAATTCAATTTTCTTATTATGTATGATATTGGGAAAATCAGGTAACAGCATCCTGAAAACTTCGAAATTATTTCCATTTTCTCAAATATACCAACTAATTCATTTATTTGGTCAATTTGTATTGCGAATTGTCAACAATGAAAACTCGGTTAAGGTGGGAAATGTTATTAAAATCAGGGGCTCGTCAGATGAAAAGCAACAAATACGTATGAGAGATTATTTAAAATCCTCAAGTGAAGTTTTTTTCCTTTACCAGAATTCAGTCACTGTCATGGTATATCAACCAAAGGAGGAAGACTAAACAAAATTCCGGTTGATTGATTTATATTTGTACATTCGTGTGTGTCAACCAAGGTCATTAGTCCCGCAAGTATAGATCATAACATACCCCTGGAGATGGTGTTTCTATACTGATTGAACGTGAGGTTCGGTGCCGACCTACAGGTTGCAGGGACTTCTCTTTCAGGAATTTCAGCCTCTGGGGAACTGTACTAGCCGGGACAAACTCTACGCTTCCGGCTAGTCTCCCGACACACATGTTCATGTAGAGGTGTGTGTGTGAGTGAGTGTTTCAAGGACAGAGGTCAAGGTCGAGGAAGAAGAGCTCATTTGTAATCCATGACCCCTTTGTTGAAGTATTTCTCCAGCATTATGGATCGGAGAAAACATGCAAAAATATCAATGAGAGCAGCCGGTCATTAGAATTCTCCTCCAGACAGCTGCCGAATTCGACCTAGCCTTCTAGCTATGCCCGGTGAGATAGCTGCAATGACAACACTTGTTGCATTGAGCCATCTCATCTGGTTCAACACTCCAAAATATTGATTTTCAGTCCAAATAAATGTCAACTTTATGGAAAAATAAAATATGTAAATGAAGGAAAGAATGTGCCGACCTGGATGGCCGAGGTGGCTAAGAGCGAGTACCGATTTAGCGCTTCGGTCCGAAGGGTCGCGGGTTCGAGTCCCGCTTTGGGCATGGCCGTTTGTCCCTTGACTTTATGTGTGTTGTCGCGGAGGGCCTCGCGTTTTGCTGACCCCAGATCAGAGGAGCACGCAAGTATTTGTCTAGTGTATGGTCGAATATGCGCCCCTTCGGGACGTGAAGGGCAACCAGCTGTCGGCTGGATAAAAGCCCAAGGAAAAAAAGGGAGAGAATGTTAAGGTAAAGACAGAACTGAAACATCATTTGAAGAGAAAGGAAAATAAAACAACCTTGGCTCAGCAGATAAAAATTTGAGGCTTTAGTCAAGAAGAAACAACATCTTAATGAACAGAAAACGCTTCGTTTCTGTCATATATATGAATATTATCGAACAATGATATGTTAAGTTGTGTCTGCAAATAAGTCGAACTTATTAATAAGTCAAACCCATCCCCTCCTTCCTTCTCCACTGGGCAGCTTCCCTCAGTCACAGGTTGTTCTTAGTCTCATTCACTCATTGTCAGTTGCATGGCATGCCCAAATCCGAAGAGTTCAGATTAACACAATTTACACAATTAGTCAATTAGCTTTTAAAATTATTCAAGCATTGGGTTTTTGACCTCTGCAGCTGCGTAAGACAATAATTTCTTTCTATTGTAAGTTTTGTTTTAATATTCTTGATCACAAATTAATTTGTATGATGTAATTGTAAGGGAGTATTTTGTTTTATTACATTAATAGCCTTGTTTTCAAACGTCCTACACTAAAATACGCCTGCTGTGAATGGCACAGTTCGGCACCGAGTCACATCAAATTATTACAAACATTTCAAAACAACTTTTTACGTAAAATCATTAAAACACCTTGGTTCATTAGCAAATTACATCGTGAATTATCAATTGCTCCAATAACTGAATTTTTCTCAAAATTAAATGAGTCATTTTATTCCAAACTACAGCCCCTACCCATGTTTTTAACCTTGGCAGATCCAACAATTCAAGAATCAGAATCCGTTCCCGTTTCTCTAAAGACGATTTTCGACGTCCATAGACATTTTTACTCAAGTCTATGGACAAAAAAAAATAAGACGCATATAATCAATCTTTTAAAACAAAATCGCGTCAAAAACATGTAAAATAATTAAAGAATACATATAATCGCCGTCAGACAAAGGTCAAAGTTAGCTAATAAATAAATAGCTAAAATTATGATAAAAATCCAAAATGTTCACATCATGTACCAGTTCAACTCCCTCAAAAGCATGATCTGCTGAAGGGGAAAGAAATAAAACAATTAAAAAAACGACATCATAGTTTGTAAAGTAAGTTTGTATTTTTATTATAGTACCTGCAATGCAAGCAACCTATTAGTGCAACGTTGGACTCTGGACAAGTTTATTCAATAAATAAATGTTTCAAGTTTGATTGTCGATAAAAATAAAGGAAACCATCTTATTACAATTATACTTTTTCTATTTAGATTACAATTAAATAATAATAATAGTAATAATAATAATAATAATAATAATAATAATTATCATAATAATAATAATAATAATAATAATAATAATAACGTATGTATTTGGCGTTATAGAGTCGGTAGTCCGACTTCGCCGCCCAACTACCGATGTTCCCCATGCCTGCGCCTAGTTAAATTCCCATGCTTGTGGGTAAGAGTAACATGAGGCGAACATGACGTATTCTCTTCATCGTAACTAGCAAGATCCGCCTGCTTGAGCTTATCTTCGACACACAGCTACAGAAACTGGGACGATTTTGAAGGAAAGCTATAACTATATTTTTGCCTATTTGCCCATGAGCCATCTCAGAGACAGTAATAATTGAAACATTGGTAATAATAATAATAATAATAATAATAATAATAATAATAATAATAATAATAATAATAATAATAATAATAATAATACATAAATGTTTAAAAACATTTGAACATTTGATAATAATATAATGAATACAGAATACCTTATTTCCATCCCGGCATTGTCGGAGGGACCGTGGAACAGAGCAGTCCGCAGCCCAGTGCGCTCCGCTGACGGCGAAAGTTATCGCTCTGCGCTGGGAGCAGTTCGACCCCAGTGTCGGCGCAGGCCTCAGTGCAGTGTGTTCGTCTATGCGGTGAGGGTCTTTCACTAATACAGTGTTTAGTGATTGTGTTGAGTGTTCGTGAAGTTTTACTTGGCTCCAAAAGAATTAACGCTGAATATCTGACAAGTCCTGACCTCGGCCAGAGCATTTCAAACGCATGTCTGTGGTGAACGGCAACGCTGGATTCTTTGAATTGCCGTTTGCCGGTCAATTGTATATATCGTCCCTTACTACGGACCCCTGACAACAAATACAAAGTGAATCGGATGGCCAAGGAAACTCGGAAATCGAAGCAAGGCACTTAAGTAAAGCATCCGTTGGAATTCTTATTATGGTTCCGTCAAATATTCTACACTACTCCGTTGCCACTTCCGCACACAAGGAACTCGAAGGATAGGGATAAATGTAGTTAGATAAATCATATGAATTTACAATTCAAACATCATACAGGCCTCCTAACAAATATTTCCCATTCTGAAATTTACTGCAATTTACTCGCAACACTCACCGTGTTGGATACTCAGATGGACATGCAATTTTTCTATGTTGTTCAGCACCTTTCAAAATCCATAAATATTGATTTTTTATGCGCTATGTAGCACTGCAACTGGTTTTGCAACAGTTAATATTCAGACCTTTCGTGACTTGCTGCTTGTCGAAGCGGGGTTAGGTGCCTATCTGTCGTGAGGGTCAGTTGCCTCAGAGGGCATGCAGGGGGTTACGAATGGCAGGTTCAGAAAGACGAGAAGGTCGAATACGTGAGTGAAAAATCCAAATACAATTATTGCAAAGATATGAGCCCCTGAAATGTTATCTGGATACAGGGCAAATAAATGAATACATTTTCCTTTTGCTTGGAAACAAAATTTTCACAAGAATGGGTTCTAATAAAAAAGTGTTAAAGCGTAGAGTGTAACAATGCCATGAAGTGAACTGTACGTAAGTTTTATTCAATTTTATTAAACATATGCATTGACATACACAGTATCCTTACAACTGACTTCGGTAGAATGATTAAGAATGCGTGTTAGTGTGACCTTGAAACTAGAAAGAGACCAATGGTTATGACCTTTGCCATCAGTCGAGAAATAACGAAGTGCTAGAAATATGACACTTTGTTGCAACTTAGTTCGCTACAGGAAGCGCGGAGGTCATGGAAGGTCTTCATGCATAACGTGTCTAAACAATATTTTTAATACTCCATAACACTTCAAAATTTGAATAGTATGTGGGTTTTGTATGGTGTTCTACCAGCTGAAGAAATGTTGAGAATGTTTGGTGCACTTGCTTCCAACACAGGATATCCGGCGAAAAATATGTATTGATTATTATTTGTAAAAAAACAGACCTTTCAATGAGAATTAAAACTGAAACATCAATAGTAAAACAAGTCCAACTCCAGGAAAAACATTGTTTATCCATTGAATTGTTATTCTGCACGAATGACTACATCGATATCATGATCAATGTTACTAATTTTCAATCTCAAGTCATTTTACGCGTCCAATTTTTTCATATATTTATTTTTTGGGTCAAATAAAGGGAAAATGCTCATTCTCAAAGATGAAATGACATGAATGGTATCAGATACTGCAAGGCTTTGTGCGGACAACGCATAATATTCTTTTTGAACATCCAACTAAATATTCGCCACCTCTTTGCATTTGAAAGAAAATTTTTAGATTGAATTACTGATTGAATGAATTTGGCATTAATATTGTTAACTGTAAAATTTATAATTCATTTTTAGTCACGTTTATATGTATTTCACTGTTTTTAATAAGTGAAATCCAAAAACGGGGGGGGGGGTCGAACTCTTTCTCAAATACTTTTCTAGACCAGCTCATATTATTATTTTTTATTTTTCTCGTCAGAGCAGTGTATGACTGTTCTCAAAGTAGGCGTAGGTTTACAATCCAACATTTGTTGCATTGTATAGGTACATCGTTAAATTGAGAAAAAGTGTACGTATTAATCCATTCGCTATAACAGATACTAACGTAAAATCATTTATACCTAAAAATAACTAGTAACTCGCACAAATAATCTGAATCATATTAATTTGAAAATAAAATCAAGTAATAAATAATTTGTATGGCAAGAAGTGAGGCAACACCCGAGCGTGCCTATTCTAGCCTCCCGGAGAGGTGCGAGATGATGCAGCAAGAGAGGAACCGCGACTGATACATCGAGTAATTTTATGAAACGTTTCAACTAAGAGGTTTCAGATTTAATAGCAAAAAAGACACTAACCTCCAAACGAAAAGAACTAGATCTTAAGATTAAACCATTGGTGCCAAAACAGTACGTATTTTCTCCCCTATATTTTCACCCAAAATTAGGTAAAAGTACTCAAATTTTCGAAAAATTGTACACAATTTTAATTCAAAATCTGTCTCTAAGAAGCAGATTTCATTAAGGAAAAATCTCTATCTTTAATATTTTAGTTGTAGGAAGACCCCGAAAAAATTTTGAACTTTGGCAATTTTCGAAAATTAAGGTTTTTAACGAACATTAGACCAGCAGCGTTCTCTTAAACGTTCGTCATACTATCCACAACAAAATTTAACCAAAAACGATGGAGCTATTTTTTGAACATTTTGAAAATGTCTCAGGAGCTTCATGTACAGTACTCCCAAAATTGCAATATCTATCCTATTCATTCCGTAGTACTTATAAGAATTATGAGTTTCACGTTCTCTACTGCGGCTACGTCTATAATACTGTGTAGTATAATAATTTTATGTTTATGTATTTGGTGGTGTTTGAGGAAACAAATAAATTAAATATATCTTCCCAAATCACAGTTATTTAACACATTTGTGGGTCTATTAGGCAGTTGTTATTAAATCACATCCTCATGATGCAGTAATCTTATTTTACATAGCATAATATTTTTAATTCTTACATGAATTACCCATTATCCGGGGAAAATATTTGCAGACAATTGTAAACTTTTTAATAATAAGATGCTATGTAATTCAGTAATATTCATCGTTTCGTCTTTTAGATTTTACAATAATGTAGTACCTAATTTTCTTCACATTTTGTGAAATAACTGAAACCTAACATCGTATTATCTCATTATGTTCAAATGTAGATCCACACCATTGTATTTCTATCGAAATTTGTTTATGGAAATGTTACTTTTGTTAAATTCCGTAGCGGCAACAGATATATTGTCGTACGCCATGGTTATTGATTCAGGATAGCAGAGGTATCAACCACAAGCACTTTATTACAATATGAATTGCTGAATTTTCTGTTTATTTAAATTGGCATATATCAGAGGCATCAACCAGAAGTAGTTTAATACAATATGAGTTGCTGACAATTCTCTTTACAATATGAATGGCTTTAAAATTTATATTGTAATAAACTATTTGTGGTTGATATCTCTGTTATCATGAATCAGTTACTTATGTTGTTTACATACAGAATTTTAACTTAAAAACTTTCTATTATTATATCACATTATGATATTATCACAAATATGTTTAAATCTGTAATTTTTCTCTCAAAAGTTTACAGTAGTTTTATTTTAATTTCATCTTTTCAAAATACCAGAAAAATCTTGCCAAGAAATATGACATCAAATTTAGCAACATCATAAACACTGATATTGAATATAAATCCATGGTGTAAATCTTTTCTTTTGCAAATACCACAACCCTTGATTACACGAGCATTCAAAAACTAATTAACTTATCTTTTAGAGACATGTATTTCGTAAATTAATTTCTTTCGTAAATTGCTTATTTTTCCAATTTTGTTCGGTCCCTTTAACATTTCATGGGATTTCCCAACGGGGGAGGTGTTGACGAACAATGGCGAACGCAGGGTCGTGGGGTGGGCAAGGACAGAGGGCGCAGCGGAGCATGAGCTTTACGGGGTGTGAAGCGTCGTGGATGTCGCCGTCTCCGTCGCCCCCCCCCTAGCCCTAGTGTCTTCCCCCTCCCTTCGCCTGCGTCGCATCCGCGCGTTCAAACAGCGCCTACCGTGAATTCGTCTTCGCCCCGATCCATCCTCAAAGCGCGCGTTTGCATAAATGTGGGCGAATGTAATCATCTGTAATAACATTACGAACTCACAAAGCGCGAGGCGCGCGCCGGCGCCCGCGCCCGCCGCGCTGGCGTAGGTTAAAATCCGAGACATAGATTAACTCTCGCCGAAGTTGAGGCGCATTACGTTCATAAAGGATCCGGGAGGGCGAGGGGGGCGGGGCGCCTAAGACGCGGAGGAGGCGGGGGTGGTTGCGCGGGGTGCGAGAGAGGGTGGCGTCGCCGGGGGCGGCGGAGGCGGTCGGCTTGACAGCGCGTGGGCGTCGAAGCGGCGGCGGAGGCGGCGGCCAGATAAGCGTAGGCGCCATCGCGCAGGCCCGCGCCGCCGCCGCCGCCGCCGCCGCCGCCGCCGCGGTGCACGCCGCGGGCGCGGGTGCTGTGCGCGCAGTCAGCGGCCCGATCCCGCAGCCCGACGTCGCAGCGTGGAGCAGCGCGCCCGGCCGCCCGCTCAGGCGCACGCCTCGCTCTGCGCGCACGCTCGCTCCCACACACGCCCGCCGCACGCGTGCACGCTCTCCGGGCGGCGCGCGCGCTCTCGGACTGTCGCAGCCAGCGGTCGCCAGCGGTCGCCGGCGCGTCCACCACGCGGCACGCGCCCACGCACGCACGCCCGCACGCAGGCGTCGGAGCAGTCGCAGCGAAGCGCAACGCACGCCGGCCGCCACGGCGCGCGACCAGCCCCGGCACGCGCTGCGGCTGCGGGGGGCGGAGCTGCCCTCCGGAGGCGGCGGAGCAGCGCGCCAGGTGAGCCACAGGTCCTCTCCACGGGATGCTGCATTGGCTTCTTAACCCTTTATTGCAGGTTTGCTTGCTTTTACGTGCAGTAATTATTTTTCATTACATTCATTTATTTTAAGGAAGGATAAAATAATTAAAAAATTCAGAAGAAAATATTGCTTGAGAAAAAACGCAAAACTAAATTGTGTTGCTCCTCCAACATAATGTGCTATATTTTATCATTTAAAAAAATAATTATTTTTCAAATCGTTTACGTGATAAAATAAGAATGAAGCAAGTCAATAAAATAAGTATCATTCGTGTTTTAGTTTGATTATTTTCCTAAGAACGTTTCCTTTCTGATATACGAAAACAGTGTGTGTTACCAGGAAGTTCCGATTCAGGACGCCATTGGATTACTATCACTTTACCTCGTTATCTTCTCGTGTTTACCGCCTAACAATGCATGGGGTAACATAAACACATAATGTACATCATGTGTAATATAAAATAGTTCATAATTAAATCGGTAAAATTCGTTTATGACCTGAAAAACATTATGTTGCTGCTGAGTTACACTATGCAATAAAGGGTTAAGTTGTTTACTCGCATCGTGTTATTTCTATAGATTGACTTCTGTTTCTGGTTTCCCTTTGGAGGTTTTATTATTCAAATGGTTCCATTGCTGTGTGAAACGAAGCATTAAGATCGTTGTGTACTGAGGACGTTTCTCATCAATCATGAGGATTTGAAATGTCATTGACGCTTGTCGCTTGTTAAGTTATTTTTCATCAAGGACTCTTTTACAAATATGTGATGTAGTTTTACATGACTTTCCTATCTCACTCAGTTTTCTAGAAAACAGCTTCAATTGAGCACAAAAATTAAGTCACTATTGTATCATACATGTATACCTTGACGTCTTCTCAAGTTTGACATTCATGATAGTTTTGATGCGTATTTCCTTATAGTGGTAACAATATATGCGAAGTTCATTTTCACGTCCATGAATCCTAATCGTCCTCCTTATCGTCCATGAATCGTCCAGGGAGTGCATACTAATTGTGATGTTGTTTTATACAATGTTTGTGCAATGATGTTTTGTACAATGCCGTTTTTGATATTTGACTCTGAAAGTGTTAGTTGCGTTTGAGTTGTGTATTTAAGTGACGATGTTACAATTTCGTGGCTGGTTGGGAAGGTTCACATTGATTTCACACTTTTTTACTACGAGGATACATAAAACCGGTACTTATCTCGTCTTGTTATGGTAACGGTTATCAGAGGGTTCTCGTTTTCATGTTAGTCTTATCTTCCAGCTTCGTAAGTGAGAGGTATTGCATCCTAGTTAATCTAACAACAAAATTATGTTCGGAAGAATTTTTTTGGCACATAAAAATATTTTTGCGAACACCTTGCGTTTTAGAATTTATTGCTCCATGAAAAATTCTAATTATAATATTTCTAACTTAATTGTGTTCTGTCACCCATTATCCGTGTTTCAAATTAAAAGTTGAAAACACCTTTCTCACTCAATTCAGTTTTAGAGTCCCGTCCAAAATGGTTTTAATTGATTGGTTAGTGATTCCGGGCGCGTTAACTGCTAAGGTCATTAGTCCTCTAGGTGTAGTGCACGTTTTTGTCGCGGGAGGGGGCGGTGATCTTCCCCCGCTGGATGGCGAGATCCGATGCCAACCTATGTCGCCATGGGAGGATTTTCCTCTACCAGGTATCTCCCACCAGTGGGGCACCGCCCCAACCGGGACAAGCTCTATGCTCGCGACAATGCGGTAGTGTAGTTCATGTGAGGGTGGGTGTGTGTTAGGGGAAGGATGAGGATGGAAAGATCGCGGGCGGTCCTTGGCTTTTTTATTAAGGTATTGTTTCGGCATTCGCCTGGTGTTGTTCGGAAAGCACGGAAAACTACCAATCAGAGCAGCCGGCCGCTAGATTTCTCCTCGAGACTGTGGCTGAACCCGCCGTAGCTGTGTGGCTAGTTTCGAAAATTCTGTCACCGTAGGGACTCGAACCCTAGGACCTCCCAGTCAGTCACTGCAGTGACATCAGTTGATGCCCTGAGACACTTTTCAATACCCAAAAATGGTATACTATGTTACACTAGCTGACCCGGCGAAATCTGTTCCGGGCCTTAACAGCCGGTCCCATCTTTCTCGCGTCACACTCATCGTGAGAAACTGTACTATCCTTTTTTTTTTTTTTAATTATTTATTTAAGGTCGCCTTATAAACGGCTAGGTCATTGGCGACCACAGTTACAATAATACAGTAGTTACAAATATACAAATATACAATAGTTGCACAATTTCATGGGATACACACATAGAGCCTTAATATTAATATTGTACATGGGACAATGAATAGTCATTAGCTAAATACTATTTATGAGATTAAATTTGGTGAGGAGTTCTATAATTTTCATGTGGCCGGAATCAGAATTGAATATACAGTGGAGATTGTCATTGATGTTGAGGTATGATCTGACAGCCGACATTACCTGGCAATCAACTATAATGTGTTTAGTTGAAACTGGGAGCCCGCAATTTGGGCAAGGGTCAGGAGTAGCCTTTTTTAGCAGGTAGCTGTGACTAAGTTTAAAATGTCCTATACGGAGTCTTGTAATAACTACTTGATGTCTTCTGCTAAGTGTTACGGATGTGACGGGAGATTCCTCAATACTCTTCCTAACTGCATGTAATTTGGAAGGCAACATTTTCCAGTTCCGGTCCCAAAGTTTCTTAACCGCATGTAAAAGGTAGTTTTTGAGGTCAGGAAGTGAGCCGCCAGCTTCAGTTTCAATTTCGGGGAGAGAGATTGCTGCTTTCGCTGCTGCATCAGCTTCTTCATTGCCTTGGATGCCTATATGAGAAGGAAGCCAAGCTATTGTAATGCGGTAACCTTTAAGGAAGGAGTGATAGAGCTTTTCTTGGATTTCTTGAACCAGGGGATTTAAGGAATGACTGTTGCGAACAGAGGATAAAACAGATAGTGAGTCAGAAAAAATAACAATATCTGAGCTAGATGGTCTTTGGATGCTAATATCAATAGCTTTGATAATAGCCCAAGCTTCACATGAGAATATGGAATAGAAGTCCGGGAGGCGGTAAAGATACTTAAGGGGTGGGGTAATGGAAATAACAGCTCCACTGGATCTTGATTGTTGCTTGGATCCATCCGTGAAAAACTGGCTATGATTTGCAAATTTATGCTGAAACTCCAGGATTAATTGCTTTAGGATAGGCTTAGGGATATCTGGATGCGTAAATTTGGTAGCTTCCGTATTGATTGGCAGGGAGAAATGGTCCCAAGGGGGAAGAGGGTTGAGTTTCCTCTTGATGATATCATGAGCCTCAATGCCAAGTTCATCACGGTACTTAGCAAGTCTAACACACAACGGTTTAGGATAGTTAGGATGATTTGCAAATTGGAAGGACTTAGAGAGGTTACAGATATAATTAAGTGTGGGATTAGGAGGAGAACAATGAGAAGAGTAAGCAAATTGTAAGCACAGGAATTTTCTACGGAGGTCTAAAGAAAGGAGGCCCGCTTCGACTAGTAGGCTAGTACATGGGCTGGTCCTGAAGGCACCCAAACTTAGGCGGCATGCAGAATTAATTATAGGGTCCAATGTTCTTAGTAAATGGTTGCTGGCTGAACTATAAGCCACGACTCCATAGTCTAACTTTGGTTGTATCAAAGATTTGTAACAATTGATTAGCGAAATAACGTCCGCTCCCCACTTGTGTGAAGATAACATTTTAATTATGTTAAGTCTAACAGAGCAATCAGCTTTGAGGGAAGAAATGTGGGATTTCCACGAGTGCTTCTGGTCGAATGTTAGACCCAAAATTTTGCTGGTATTCGTTCTTCTTAGGTTATGATCACCAATTTTCAGGACTACTGAAGACAAGTTCAATACTTTCCGAGATCTCGTGAAGACCATAAATTCTGATTTTGTTTTTGATAAGATGAATCCCGACGACTTTGACCATTCGTTAATTGTGCTGAGGGATTCTTGCATTATAGATGTGATTAAATTAATATCTTTGCCACTACAGAGGAGGGTGATATCATCAGCAAACAGAAATATTTTCACAGGGCTTTTTACAATATTGCTCACTTCATTTATGGCGATGAGGAATAATAACACACTTAACACTGATCCTTGGGGAAGGCCATTTGACATTTCAACTTGCTGTGATGTTTTATCTTGAACGCGGACTTTGAGAAATCTGTGTTCAATAAAGTTCTTTATGAAAGCAAACATATTGCCCTTTATTGGCAATGTAGAAATGATAGATAGTAGTCTGGATTTGTGGACCATTTCATAGGCCTTTTCGAGATCAAGCGAAACAACGATCGTATGGTGGTGCCTGCTAAGCGCATCGCAGATTTCTGAATCAATTCCGACTAAGTGGTCATTGGTGGAGCGAAAAGTTCTAAATCCACTTTGGAAAGGAGACAAGAGGCTTTTCGATTCTAGTAACCATCTTAAACGGTTGCATACCATCTTCTCAAGAAGCTTACACAGATTGCACGTTAAAGATATGGGTCGATAACTAGCTGGGTTGCATCTGTCCTTATTGGGCTTAGGAATCGGAATAACTATAGCTTCTTTCCATTGGTCCGGAAAGGTCTGAGTGGACCATATGACATTGTATATCTGAAGAAGATGGTCCAGGGCCTTCGCTGGTAGATTTTTAAGAAAACTGTTGGGGATGTTGTCAGGGCCCGGAGCAGAATTGTTACTTTTCTTCAGCACATAAAGAAGTTCGTCTAAGGTGAAAATTCTGTTATAATGGTCATTGTTGGAACCAACCAATGAAGAAATAAGTTTTTGAGGCATAAAAAATGTTGAATCAAGAGATTTCAAAAGCTCCGGATCATAGTTGCAGTGGCTGGAATTCTTAGCAAAAGATACAGCAAGTAAATTACTGGAGTCTTGAGGTTGTGAGTATTTATTACCGTTTGCGTCTATTAGCATGAATGGGATGGATTTCATCGGTGCGCCACTAATGGACTTGATTTTTTGCCATAACAAAGAGGAGGGAGTCTGTCTAGTTATTGATGATGTAAAATTATTCCAAGATTGAAGTCTTGTTGTTTTTAAAATTAAGCGGGCTTTAGCCCTAGCTTTCCTAAAGAGTATTCCGTTTTCAATGGTTTTATTCTTCTTATACTTTCGGAAATATCTCTTCTTTTCTTTGATGGCCGCAGTGCACTCCTCATTCCACCAAGGAACCTGGTGTTTCCTTATTTTTCCAGAACTTAGAGGGATGGATGAACTGGCAGCTAATGTCAACATATTAGTAAAGTCCTGAACTGTTTTATTTATAAGAGAAGGTGGATACGAGTCTGGTTTAGGAAGGTTATCGACATTATTAATTATGATGTGTTGGAATTGTAACCAATTTGCATGGTTAATCAACCATTTAGGGTGAGTTTTGAGATTTTTCGCCAATTGTCGGTCGGAGAAGTTGATAGAGATGGGATAGTGGTCACTATCATAAAGTTGATCAAAGGTGCTCCAAGTACATTTTGTAGCAATGTTACTAGTCACAAGACTCAAATCTATTGCACTCTCGGTGCCATTGCTTGCATTAAATCTTGTAGCACTTCCGTTGTTCAGGAGGATTAAATTATCATATTTATCGAGCCATTCTTCTATAGATTTGCCTCTTCTGTCAGTTCTTCGAGAGCCCCACATAATATTATGGCTGTTAAAATCACCCA
>BLKR01008008.1:0-27650 GCA_011170035.1 Teleogryllus occipitalis
TTTTTTTAAATAATTTATTTATTGAGTGATTGGAAATTACACAGATCAGTACTAATTACTATCTCATGTGCATTTGCTGGTTTACATTGTAACTTATGCTATACTTAACACTAAAAACTTGAAACTAAACTACCTTACTATAGGTGTAGAAAACTACAAGAGCCCCTACTGTGGACAATTAGAAGAGAAAATGTTCAAGAACGCTTCGGAAGGAAATCTATTCTTAATTCTAGTAGGGAAGTCGATTATAGTGGCCAGGTTGTAGTGGACGGCTCGGTTAATTGTATTTAGGTTGGAGTAAAAATTATTGGAAAGATGGGCAATATGTTTGATGATCGGTGATATATTCAGTTCTTTATGAAGTTGGGCGTTAGAGATGAACCATGGGGCATGTGTTGCTAATCTTAGGAATCTATTTTGTACAATTTGAAGTTTATTAATGTTAGTAATAGATGCATTGGTCCAGATGGGACATGCGTAGAGCATTAATGGTCTGACTATTGCTTTATATATTGTAATGGCATTTGTTAGGGATAGCCGGCTTTTGGAGTTGATAAGGTATTTTAGTTGAGCTATTTTAATTTTTGCTTGTTGTTGTTTTAGTGTTATGTGAGTTCTCCAGTTGAGTCTTGTGTCGAAATTCATCCCGAGGTATTTTACTGGTTGGTTTTTCGGTGTCCATGGAATTGTGTGTTTATTAATGTGTAGTGGTGGTGGGTGAGAAAATGGTCTTAGTGAGAATATTTTGGCAGTTGATTTAGTTGGGTTGAGTTTGATTTTCCACAATGTTGACCACTGATCTATTTCATTTAAGTGATTTTGTATCCTATCGGTAATGGTCTTAAGTGAGTGGCTGGATTTGTAGATTGCGGTATCGTCGGCGAATTGTGCTAATTGGGTGTGTATTGTAGTGGGTATGTCAGCTGTGTATATGTTGAATAGTGTGGGTGAGAGTGGTGAACCTTGTGGAAGGCCTGCTATTATTTTTCGGGGGTTGGAGATATGATTTTCTACGGAAACTGTAAAGGATCTATCAGTTAGAAAACTTTTGATGAAATTTACTAAATAGATTGGTGTTCCCATTGTTCGGAGCTTGTATAATAGTCCTTCGTGCCATACTCGATCAAACGCCTGTGAAATGTCTAGAAATGAAACTATTGTGTGATGTTTGTTTTGAAACGCTGTGTGGATATTTTCTGAGAGTCTGAGTAGTTGGTGTGCAGTTGATACATGACTTATAAAGCCAAACTGGTGTAATGGTATAATTTGGGTTGATTGAAGGTAGCTATTTAACCTTTTTAGAATTAGTTTCTCGAGGAGTTTTGAAAGTGTGTTTAGTAAACTTATCGGTCTATAGTTTTCAACACTGCTATGATTATTATATGGTTTTGGAATGGGTATTATGATTGAGTTTTTCCATACTATAGGGTAATATCCAATTCTTATTATTGAGTTATATATGTTGTTTATATAGGCTATAGTTGAAGATGGGAGGTTTTTTAGGATCTTATTAGTGATTTTATCATGACCAGGGGCTTTTTTGTATGGAAGTTTTTTAATTATGTTTTTCACTTCATTTGGGGATATGAATTTTATCCTCTGTGGTACATCATAGTTCGGAGCTGAAACTGTTTGTAGTATCATCGCATGATCGGTATGAGTTGGTGTGTTGTTGAGCGTGAATGTTGTTTCAAAATGATTGGCCAATGCTTCGGCTTTGTCAAAAGGGGCGAATTTTTTCCCCATCCGGGTATTTAGAGGTGGGATGCTATTTTTCTTTTTTAGGATTTTTTTAGTGAACTGCCAGAGAGAATTATTGGTTGTGATTAATGATTTTATTAGTTTGTTGTAGGTTGAGCTATGAAAGTCGTTTATTGCTTTTTTTGTTATTGAATTTAAAAGGTTCAATTCTTTCTTTAAGTGTGAGTTTCTGAGTTTGGTCCATAACCTTCTGGTTCTGTTTCTAGTGTTGATTATTGTTAGTATTTTTTCTGGCAGTAATTTGTTAAGCGTTCTGTGAGTGATGTGGGGTCTATTGGGTTGTAAATATTTAATAGTGTTGGTAATTATATCGTGTAAGTATGAAATTTCCCTTTCTATTTCTAATGGGGTGTTAAGATTTTTAAAATTGGGGGTTTTATTTGTTATTATTTTCCTGAATTCCTTCCAGTTTATGTTGTTCGTGTTTAATGTGTGGGTAGGAGGGGTGGGGGTGGGAGCGGGGTATGTGTAGAGATGATGATTGGTAAGTGGTCGGAATCCAGTTCAAATAGTGGTGTTGAGTAGTATGTGGTTTGTGTATTCGTAATTGCGATATCCAAAATGTCTGGATGTTTATTCGTGTCGTATGGATAATATGTTGGTTCTGGTGAGATTAAGGTTTTTAAATTTAGGTCAGTTATTAGTTTTAATAAGTGTCTGCCGGCATTATTTGTAATTCTACAGCCCCAACTGATGTTTTTTGCGTTTAAATCTCCAATGAGAATGGTGGGGGTGTTCAGTTGAAATAAAGATTCTATGTTTGTGACTTCTATTTTTATGTGTGGTGATTTGTATGCTGCTATTACTGTTATAAGTATATTATTTAATGGGAATTTGATTGCTGTTGTTTCTAAACCAGGCGTATTAGGGAGGTTCACTTGAATATATGGGAGAGATTTTTCGATAAGTATTAAGACTCCTCCTCCATTACTGTTAGGTCTGTCGGTTCTGATTGTATTATAACCTGGTATGTTGAATACTTTGTTGATTTTCAGATGGGTTTCGGTTGTGCAGGCTATTTTGATTTGTTTAGCTTTTAGGAAATAGTTAAGTTCGTTTCTTTTATTGGTTATGCCATTTGCATTCCAGTTTAGTAGATTTATATTGCTAAGGTGTTGTACTGCTATTGTTATTATTAAAATACGCTGAGAATGAATTTTGTATGTTGCTTATGATTGATGGAATAATAGTATTTATTATATTGATTATATAGGCTGTGATTGAATTAATTAGTGAGTGCATAAATGAATTATTACTTTGATTAGGAATATGATGAGTTGTTTGCCCGGGGTTTTGATTGAAATGGGTGTTCGGATTTGCTCTAGGCGGATTGTTCATATAAGTGAAATTTGGAATTTGATTGTTTGATTGGAGAGTTGGGAAGTTGTCGGTAGAGAATCGGGGTGCAGGAGGCCTGCCATCGTTTGATTTAGTTTTGAGATTCCTTGCATGTGCATTTGTTGGGGGGGGATTCTATAAGTTTCTTGTAGAAGGGACATTCCTCAGTTCGAGTATCTCCGCGGTGGGGGCCCTTGCAGTTCTTACGAATCAGTACTTGTTCCCGCTGGGGACAATTTACTGAGTAGTGATTTTCAGCACAGTAAATACACGCGATTGTGTGGTTACAGTTATTTTTAGTGTGTCCAAAGTCCAGACAGCGCAGACATTGAACAGGGCCTTTGTTTTTTCGTCTTTGTTCAGGTTTAACACTCAAATTACAAATTTGTTTAATTTGAAGCACTGATTCAATACTGTGTCGACCGTCAAATTCCGCGGCAACAACAGGTATGGGGAAGTTGTTTTTATACAGTCGGGTGACACTAATTAATGATGAACACGTTTCCTTCAAGTCTTCGTATATTTCTTCTTGGGTTATTGATGTATGTAGGTTTTTAAACACTATAGAAAACTTCTTGTTAGCGGGGTCCTTATACGTGTGAAATCTCCTACTGGTATTGATTAAATATTTGATAGCCTTTCTGAAATCGGCAATGGTTCTGAACATTATTTTGATACGGTTGTTTTTAATATCTGATGTGAACTGATTAGTTATTTTAGATTTTATTTCCCTGTTGAATTCAGAAATGCTTTCTATATCGTTAACATAGATCGGAGGAATTTTGACATTTTCGTTTTCTTGATTCGAAATGTCGTTAATGTAGGTGAACCTTGGTTCATTAATTAGCTTCTCTAGTGGTGCGTATCTGTTTCCAGTTGGCACTGAATAGACATAGTCTGTGTTATTTGGTGATTTTTTGTTCGGTAATGATTCATCACTGGTATCGGTAAAACTTCTTTTACCACTGTTGTTTGTGAGTTTTGCATTGCTGCTACAGTTACCGGGGGGCACTCGGGTATTTTGGCCAAGGGCGAGGCCGCTGTCTAAGTCATGGTTACTAACCTCGGGTATGCCATTACCGGCATTGCTTTCGAGTGGTGTTTCAGTTCGCTGTTGATAGCCTCCGCTTGCCACGATATGGCCGGACGCAGTAAGCTGCTGGTCACGGATTCTTTGCTGTTCTTCCGATTCTAGATGGTCCTCTTCATGAGACTGCGTTGGGCTGGGGGATGTGTCCATGGCGTTCGTGCCGTACACGGTCGCCATGGCCTCGGCGATGCACTGGCCTAAGCCAGGGCTGGGCGGCGCTGCACTGCCACTAATTATTGGATAAATTAGATTTGCTTTGTGCGGCGCACTGTACACAACACTTCACACTGGCACTAATACTTTAGAACTGTAAATTGAGCAGACTTATCGAAAAAGTATTTCACTTTCGCTGATGCTGAGCAGAGCGGAGCGCGATGGCAATCTTCAACAAAGCTGCTCGAGCGAACTCTGAGTAGAGGCGACAATGGTTGCTCTGAGCCAATGCAAGCAGTCATGCGTTTTGAAATTTTAATGACATGAAGGAAAAGTATAATTTGTTTATTTGATACATGAGCGATTACAAAATCAGGATATCAATAATTTCTTGAGTGTTCTGACCATGAAATTTCAAGTCCCAGGCGATACACGGAGTTATCATCTACATCCCTTGAGGATTTGTGATCCCTTGCAAATGTAATCATTTTTACGTTAAGACCGTTGAAGCAGCAAAAATTCTATCTATAATTCTAAAACTTAGATACACCTTGTAAAACTACCATCTGGTCTTTACCATGTGGTGTTAAGTATAATCTTAAAAGAATTAAAAAGCATTTTAAAATAATAATTAAACGAAACTGTTTGATAATTTTGATTGCTACCAACATCACAAAGGAAATGAATCACGTCATCAGGTCTTCAATGCTTAAATTCCAAGAAAGGAGATGAATTTAAACCCTTCTCCGGCATTTATTATTATTATTATTATTATTATTATTATTATTATTATTATTATTATTATTATTATTATTATTATTATTATATTAATATTATATTATTTTAATCTCTTTAATTGTTGTTAAATATTCTAACAGTATTTAGAGGATTTCTTTGGCTTAGTTGCTTGAAAATGGTAAATAAAAGTCAAAGATAAATTTAAGAGTTCCGCGCGAATAATAACGTGCCACAAAATGTTTCACTATCTTTTTGTCTCGAGGTTTGCCAGAGCGATGAATCAGCAGTGAAAATTGAATGATTTAAGTGACAAGGCTCTTGAACATGCACATGAAGATGCCGTCTGAAGATACTGATTCATGTTGTACCCATTCTTGAAAATCGGAGACAACAAGAACTAACAATTCCTGCAATATGAGGGAATAACTCAAGGCCACATCATACGGCAATAAATCACCTTAATTATGGACGCGACAAATCTTCTTCAGTTAATGCTTTCCATTTATTTCCTTAGCAAGAGAGGGCGAATGCCACCCGCAAGCTGGTTCAACACAGAAAATCGATAGCCTTCGTCAGGGCAAAATTAATCCAAAATCAACGTCATAGCACAAAAGATAAAAAGTATTGAGTTCAAATTTATTTTTTATTACAATATCTTGACACATTCATGATTTAAATTCAAGTTATATTTTCAAAATTCAATCTTAGATCATCATGTTCAGATATTCTTACGTGATATCTGACACGTAAAAGGCAGCATGTGGGATTTATTCTAAATATTATTTAAAAATGCAATAAGTAAAAGTTATTATCAGAATAGACTCTCGAGATGTTTTCTTACGATTATTTCGGATGGAGAATTGACCTGAGCGGATCAAGCGACGTGAGGGGAGTGTTCTTCGTATTGGGAGGGGAAAGGATCTGACCGAAACTTGCCCATCATTCCTACAAATTGTCTCGTAATGAATACCCTGTCACGTGGAAATTGAGTCACTTGCCGCTTTAACAGGCAGATAAGTGACATTGGTTCAATTTCCTATCACTGAATTTTGCATACTGTAATGCATAAACTAATAGGTTCCCTAGCTCTTGAGTTCTGCTATTCTGCGTCATCCATTTAAATTGACTGCTGTACCGTAATCGTTGCTGTCGGTGAATGGTGACGCAAGGATACAGGTGTATGTTCAGACAGTGTAATAGGGATGAAGTGAAAGTGATTCAATTACATTCATTGCCTATCAAAATTGGATGTTGGGCTGACATATTTTGAGTTAAATCCTCAGAGCAATTCAAAGCAAGTTTCAGTAAATGAAGATACCAATTTCTATTTATATTCCACTACTCACCGTCCCCCATGATTTCCTTCTTGAGGTGTATTTTTGTGTAATAGTAACTGCAAGGGTGTTACCTAGCTCCTATATATATATATATATATACACAAACAAAGCTTTAAAAATCTGAAGGAGAAAATGATGCAATCTGGTTGTAAAAATGAACGATTCCATTGTCTATTCTTTTAATTATGCGGACGAACACCGATGAGGTGTTCCCTATTATTGCTGAGGAGGAAGATGATGTTTTGTATATGTTGTGAAAACTTCATGAACTGTACTTAAATTGGGAACTGAAAATACATTTTAATGAAACAGAATATTTGGTTTTAAGAGGAGAAGCCAAGACTTTGTGTACACCCAGAGGATCAGAATTGAAATCCTACCAGAATGTTACCTTTCTAGGTACTCAAAGAGCAGCAAATGGGGGTAGTACACAAGATATTCTGAGTATAATATCAAAAGGGAAAGTAACTATCAGGTAATTGCATCCTTTAATACGGAATCAAACTCTGAGGGGAAATGTTAAAAAAAGGTTATATAAGACTACTGTAGAGACTATTTCCACATAAAGGTTTGCATTTGGGAAATATCTAAAGGCAATGAGAATAATCTTACAGAAATGGAAATGGACTATTGCCGAAGAAGCTGTGGATTGACATTGCTGGACAAAGGAAGAAACGAAGAAATTAGAAGAAAATTAGAAGTGTGTTTCAACAGTATTGATGCCATCGAAATTAAACGGCTCAAATGGAATGGTGAGAAGATCCAGAAATTCATTGAAGGAGTGAAGAAGGCAATGGCTTGAAGAGGATTAACTGCAGAAGACTGCAGTGACGGACTCAAATGGATACTGGGATGCGAAAGACGTCTAATAGCGTAAAATAATCGCAGTACTACTACTAAAGTATTTTATACAACTACTGATTTAAATAGAGATATTTTGCGACAGAGAAAGGAACTTATCTTGAACACGAGAGCGCAAGCGACTCTCCCGAGTGAGTAAAAACTATTAAATCGTATGTCATAAACAAGCTGTCATTTCTTAACAATTTTTGTTTACATTTCTGATTGTTTTAAAACTTTTACATTCTAAGAGAATTACGCACTTGTTAATGGTCTTCATTACTGATTACATTCAGAGAATGTGCGAGTGGTTACTGAGTATTATTACAAGGGAAAGAAAGGAAATTTCAGATATGGCAAATGTAATGACCCGGATATATACTGAAAAACGTACTCATAAATGTTCTTTTAAATGATTTAAAAGAAGAAGAATTTGCAGTTTTGTTGTTTGAGAAATCGTAACACTTTTGTGAAGAAGAAGAAGAAGAAAATGACAATTAGTGCTAAATGAAAAATTGTAGAGATAGGCGTTTCGGAGATTTATTCGTATTTTTTAACATTAAAACAACTTATAAATCTTAGATACTTTGAAGTTATATTAAGTACATACGTGTTATCTAAATAGCACTGTGGACTATGTGTATACAGCATTGCTAAGACAAAATGGAATTAAATACTTTAATTCAAGAAAATAGGTATTTAAGCCACACTTCAATCACATTTCAAAATACATATTAAATTATGTAACAGTCGACATGGCTAAGAGTGTGTTCCGACTCAGCGCTTAGGTTCGAGGCATCCCGAGCTCGAGTCCCGCCTGTTGCTTGTCCCGTGTCTTTCATATATGTGTTGTCGCGGAGGACCGGGAGCGGTAGCTCAGTGCATCAATTGATGTCACTGCAGCGCCTCTGACTGGGAGGTCCTAGGTTCCCACTCCCCACGGCGGCAGGATTTTCGACACTAGCTTTTCAGCTAGGTCGAATTCAGTCGCTGTCTGGAGGAGAATTCTAGCGACCGGCTGCTCTGATCGGTAGTTTTCCGTGGTTTCCCCGATCAACACCAGGCGAATGCCGGAGCAGTACCCTACCAAACGGGCCACGGACCGCGCGCGATCTATCCTTCCTCTTCCTTGTCCTATCCTCTCCCCTTCCACACACACTTACACTAACATGCACTACACTACATATATTCCGGGAGACCGGTCGGGAGCTTAGAGCTTGTCGCGGCTGGGGCGGTGCCCCGCTGGTGGGAGAGTCCTGGATAGGGGGAAACCCCACTAGCCGACGGTAGGTCGGCGCCGGATCTCACCATCCAGTGGGGGAAGATCACCACCATCTCCCGAGAAAAAAAACATGCACTACACTGACGGGACTAATGACCGAAGCAGTTGACGCGCCCGGAAACACAAAAAAATCAAGCAATCAATCAATTGTCGCGGAGGGCCTCGCGTTCTGCTGACCCCAGAACAGAGGAATCCGCAAGTGTGCTGGTGTCTAGTGTATGGTCCAATATCCATCTCATCGGGACGTGCAGGGTAACCGACTTTCGGCTGGATAAAAGCCCTAAGAGAAAAAGTTATGTATAAAGTGCCCGAATCACTGCAGGGACTAATTTTAAATGTTCCATGCCCGAAAGATGTTTCACACAACTAGGCGATGCTCTTCTCGAACGCTTTGCAATGTTTTGCACTTTTGGTTAGAATGGAAAAAGTATCTGTTTTTGGACTCGGAAAGCGAGCACGAGGAGTTTCGCGTACAGCGTGTTAAAATTATTTTTCATAGATATATTAATTTGAAACATGATAAATTCTATACATATATTTCATTGATCATTTTTAAAAACTAACCATACATAAGAGATTTCGAGTACCCTTTTCGTTAATTTTTGCATTAAAGTTAGGCAGTAATGTGAGGTGTTGGGCTGGAATCAATCTTTCGGTAATGCGAAATGGTGATGACTTTCTGGTAATTCTTAGAAGAGTAAGTGACATCACAACAAAGTAGAGGTTCAGTGAAACACGATTGTAATGAAGAATTGTATCACAATTCATTCGGTAGAAAGAACAAGCAATTTCGGTTAGATGTACTACATTTGTTGCTCAAGTTCTGCAATTTCTTCATTTTCGATTACCTCCGGAGACTGGTGATGAATGCCCTCCCCATTGCTTTTCAACTTTCTCTTCACCCTTGCCGTTAGCACAGCAGCATCTCTGCCTCCCAGAACATATTTTCCCCGGGCCTCAGCGTTGCTTACATCCAGCATGCGGCGGTGGCGGCGGCGTGCAATTGTTGTGTAAATAGCTCGAGTTAACAGGAGAGCGAGAGCGGTTCGGAAGTCGATCGATATTTCGGGCTCGTTAGCGTAGGAAAGTGACATGCTTATAATGGGGACGCGAGCTGAAAAACAATTGACTTACATTGAATTTAGTCGGGCCCTCCCCCTCGAACCCTACGCCGGAGTGGGGGGGGGGAAGTCCCCGCGGGAAGCGAAGGGCAGGGGGCTCGGTTATGTAAAGGTTAGCTTTAATAGGGAGGGCGGAGCCGGTGCGGCGGGCGCCGGCAAGAAAGGGTTGGGGGAGTTGAACGGACGAGGGCGCTGGGTGGGGCGGGGACGGGAGACCACAAGGCGTCGCGTGCCGGGGTCGTAACCGGCCCCCGCCATATGCAGCACGCGCCTGTGAAAGGGGGGGGTAGTGACGTCACCAGCAGCGCGGTCGCGGCGGGTGTTGATACAACCGTTCATTTTCCCGTCTCCCGGGACAGCTTTGTTTAACCGTCTGGGGCTGATCATATTATGCTCGCGCTAAACCGTTCGGCGCGGGTCTCCGGGAGTTAGGCGGGCGAGTCGTCGGCTCGCCTTCACCGCCCGTGAATAAATTGACATTTTATTGTCCCCCCCTCTAAGTGCATTGGGCCCCCGAGGCGGCGTGCGAGTCCCAGGGCACGCGGGGTCGTTGACGACCCCCGCCTAGGGCGCCCCCTCCGGCTGGTATCGCGAAATGATTAAGAACGCGTGCGGAGGGGCGAAGACGATTCGAGCTTTCATCAAGTTCCCGTAGAGGGCTTTTTGATGAGGTGCTCGCTCCAGAGACATTGCGACGGCGATGTAAATGAATGCGGGCGATAAAAAGGAGATCGTGGAGGTGATGTGGAGGTGCTAAAGCGTATTTGATTCTTAGAATAAAACTATATGGGGTGCGCAAAAGGGCTAAAGATGTGACTCAGAAGCGAGAGATGTAAGAAATAGAAAGTGGTAGGTTCGCCTCGTATCCTCCCTTGGGAAAAAGTGATTTCAGCTCGATGAAGATTCTCATAATTGATGTTTAAATGATCTTGTTTTTCGTTTCCATTAGAAATAGTTCATCTCTTTCAATACAACCGCTTAAACAGTTGTTGAAGTGAGAGCACATATTTAATGCTTTTGTGTCTTCTATTCTGAAGTGGAACAATTGACACGAGAACATTAAATGTGACAGAAAAAGATATATATATATATAGATAATAGATGCATAGGTTGTGACATATTGGCGATAAGAAAATAATAGAAAGTGAAACATGAAATTTCTAGGATTTTTGTGTTATTAAAGTGTTCAATTAAAGGGAAATTTCAGAACTTTACATATTAGTCTGCGCCTACATAAGGAATGTGATTGTGCTTTGAAGAGTGAAGTCGTAGGCTTCCGCGGCCGGAGTCATGTGAATGATCTTGGCTGTCCGGGTGACGCCGCGTCGAAGGCTGTGTTGCCGACGTTTCGACCATCTTTTCCTGGTCTTCCTCAGGGCTGGTCTTGACAGACCAGCCCTGGACGAAACGTCGGCAACACAGCCTTCGACGCGGCGTCACCCGGACAGCCAAGATCATGTGTTTCGAAGAATTGACGTAAAATATTAAACGTGAATATTTTCACTGAGAAAAAGTGATATAATATGTTTTTTATATGTGAGTGTGTTCCGCAGAATAAACAACCACATTTAAATACCAACACTACTGGTTCCGGGCAAAGTCCACACATAGTCGTTACCAACCTGCCAGGATTTCAGAAATATTACCTTAAACATTCTTAATTGAGATGAAGTTCGCAAATTGAAGATATAACAGTGTTACAACAGTTCCTAAATGTCGACCTGGATTGCCGAGGTGGCTAGAGCGTGTACCGACTCAGAGACTCGATCTGAAGGATAGCGGGTTTGAGTTCCTTGTCTTGCATGTGTGTGTGTGTGTGTGTGTGTGTGTGTTGTCGCGGAAGATCTTGTGAGTCTTTTGACCACATACCGAGGAGCTGGTAGTGTGTTAGTGACTAGGGTAAAGGTTCATATGCGTCCCATGCGAGACATGGTGTGTTTTCGGTGCAGATAATCGAAATCGGCATCCTTTGAAGCTGGAAAAAGCCCCCGAAAGAAAGCAAAAAAAAAAAAAAAAATAGTTCCTAAATGATCTAAAATTGAATAAATTTAGTGGAAACATAGTTTGACGATGATGGACTATAGGATTTCAGGCCAAAATCAAAATTCTTCAACTGAAACCGCTCAACCGCTTCTTTCAATCAATTCTTCAACTGAAACCGCTTCAAAAACTGTTCATCTCCCTGGTTCATCTCCAAAAAGGAACTACACACAGAATTAAACATTAAACCAATCACTCACAGTATTGCCTATCCCGCCTAAATTTTACTCGAACCGCAATTGAACAACCAAAGCAGAAATCTCAAAGTGGGTAAATATACAAAACGTCAAACTCTAATAAAAAAAAATATATATCCGTTACATGCATTCTTGGACATACTCCGCAATATTGAAGTGCTCTGGCAGTCCCCTTGTCAGATGTAGGATAGTGTTAGTTGTAAATTAGATTAGGTTAGATTGTAAGCCAGGAAATGCAAATGTAAAGTTGAACATGAACTAAAATTTGTAATTTCATGCAGATAATAAATAAATTAAAAAAGTTATAGTGTCTCCAATAAGCAACTACACACCGAATTAAACATCAAACCAATCACTCACCATATTTCCCACCTCGCCAGTAACTTTTACTCGAACCTACAATTGAGCAAACAAAGCAGAAATCCCAAACTGGGTAAATTTCAGAAAGTCAAACTCGAATAAAAAAAACAGATGTCCGTCACATTCATCCTTGGGCAGCGATATTGAGGTGCTCTGTCAGTCCCCTCGTAAGATGTAGGTTAGTAGTAGCAAAGTAGATTAATTTAGATTGTAAACCAGCAAATACGTTGTAAAGTTGAACATACACTGAACGTTGTCATTTCATCCAGAAAATAAATAAATAAATAAATTTAAAAAAGTGATAGTGTCGGATGCCGCGTAAACGTGCGCAGTCCTGTACGACGACGCCTCGTCTTAAAATTCCCAGTTCCGCCGCCGCCGCGCGCAGTGCGGGCTGCGCATTGTGGCGCAGGGGCCGGGCGCAGCACCCCTCTCCCCCGCCCCGCTCCGCTCCGCCCCGCTCCCGCCCCCACCGCCCCCACCGCCGCCGCCGCCGGCGTCAAAGGAGTATAGACGCGCTCCTGTATGGGTATTGAAGCTCCGGGCGCGGGTGCTTTAAGCCGTTTTGAAAGACCCTGTATTCGAAACGCGTCGAAAGCGGCGAATACGTCAACCTCCCCCGCAGGGGGGGGGGAGGGCGGGGGCGGCAGCGGTGCACGACAACGACGGCGGAGGAAACCACAGATACCTGTCGTCGCAGCCGCCGCCGCCGCCGCCACCGCCGTCGCCGCGTCTTTCAGAGCCCGATCCATCGCAGGCGCTGACGGCGCCGGGTTCTCCCTGCTTCCAATAACGCTTTCCCACTGCACTTGTATCCGATACGACAAACCGAAAAGATTCCATCTTCGTCGCGGTTATACCAACCGCCGGTGTGTGTGCTTCTAACATGCAGATCTCCTGGAAAGCGAGGTTTTGGAAGATTTTCCAGCGCTGGATTGAGCCGTGGTATACAGAGCTCTGGGTGGAACAGATGTTTCGTTTTTCTTCGCGTAACGCATGAACCTGGAGAGATTATCTACCACAGAATTTGATTATCTGTCTGAAATATATCCAAATAGGTGTATTGTAAATATTTTAATTGCATTTACTTAGACCGTAGGAAATTGCAGCATATCATGTGTGAAAAAACATGTTAATTTTAAAAATATCTCTCGCAATGGGGAAAAATTACCTACTGTGATGAAATTCATGAAAATGTAAGTCGCGAATTGTCTAAGCGTAAATATGGGTTCATTTGCACACAACTTGTAATTTAAATATGTAAAATATTGTCAAACGTAATTTTATCTGTATACGTACAGCTACTATAAAAAAATTCATTTATTGACTTTTGACTTTGGATTTGTTGAGGATATCAATTTAGGTCTAAAGAATAATGTAAGTATTGGCTACATAAATGTTTTGTGAGATTTACAAGATGTTTGCTTTCGTGACAACAAGCAATTTTTGCTTTGCTCTATTCTATTCCGAAAGAACTTCTACGTATGCATTCTCTCCTTGAATTTCGTTTCAGAAACCATTCATGTGTGAACCCATTCATGATCTCAAGTATTCTCTCTGTGTCCTACTCTCTCTTTCATGCGCAAATAACTGTGTCTTTTGAAAGAAGAAGCTCGTTGTGAGGTGCTTGTGCGCATTTTCTCAAGAGTTGACACTGTTTGTCAAGTGCAGTGCATGGCTTTGTTACATTCATTGGCAACATGTAAATTTGTTTTGCCAGCCGTATTCATGTCAACATACAATAGAAAAACAGATGACAAACTTAAGTTCTTTACGCATATGAGAACTTTTAGACATACTTTGTGTTCAACAAAGATATTTGCTTTTTTGCTCACTCCATGTGTGGAGCTGGGCTCTTATACTTCCTGATTTCATTGAAGTCTAAAGTGTAAAAGCCTGTGTCATATACTTGGTATTTGTAATTGAAAATGTCCTCAAGAAACATTTGAATTCTTAATTTCACTACAGATATCAGAATGAAATTGTAGCAATCAGATGTCTTACTATAAAGAAACATATTAAATGTGAATAATAATGAAACCATGCCAAAAATCCGTATGAAAAAAATAGCAGAGATAATTACTTCAGTATAACATATTCAAATCCATTAAAGGCAGAAATATTTGTATCTTCGAGTTCATTGCAAATGACTTTTCTTTAGTTGACCTCGTGCTTCACATTTCATTTTCAAATGATATTTCCATTTTTTATGAAATAAAAATGTTTTTTCATTCATCTGATGGATGTAGTTGTAAACTATCAAAGGCCAAGTTCAGTTCTGTTTATTTCCGGGTTAAATAAACTACATACTTGGTATTCTGCTCAAAAGGGGCTAATTATGTAAACATAGAAAAAAATATCTATAACTCTCAACATTACCATAATTAAAATGTACTTATTTTATGAATAAATGATACATTGGATTGGAGTAATTCATGTTTAAGTGAACTAAATGTACAGTTTCGTAATAATCAACCACGATTCTTCAGCAAACTGTATACTTGTTTGCACCGTTTTCATTAACTGCATGCATGCAGATTACAGAAACATGTTGGCTGCCAACGAGTATTTTTCTCACCATCCAATTCATTTCCATGTTTCTGTTTCCTGAAAAATTTGAAGGAAGTACTTCCATTTGTTGGCATGGCTATGTGGCACAACATAGGAGCGTTGCTGTCCGAGAGAGGCCTTAAGGTTTGAGTCGCGACGACAGATTTTCGGCACCATGTACAGAGTTTGAGTCTTGCGGCGCCACCCACGTCGTTAGCTTGAAGATGTAGGCAGTGACAAGGCGTTGCTAAACTCTTGGTTAGGCGGGTTCGCCAGATTACCCACCAATTGGGCCTTTGGTGCGTCGTGCTTTGGGCAGGATAGGGCGAAGGATGCCTTTCAGAGTACTCCGGATCCCACTTCAAAATCCGGCAAGAATCTAGATACCACCCGTCAGGTTGCCCAGGTTCCGGCGTTACCCAGGTCGGTAGCTGGCAGTAAGCAATAGGGAGATGGGATGGGGGCTCCGAGCCGCCTGAATTTTAGTTCAGGTGGCCCCAGTTGGGCTCTCGTATTCGCCGTGGCTGTGGCCCGATACTCTGAGCATAGAGGAGGGAACTTGTTCCCGGTGCTTGTGAGTTGCGGATATGTGTAGACTCCGATACTAGCCTGGAAAGCTAGCTCTGAGCTAGCAGGGCGACCTCTACCCAGGCGTTGTATTGCAAGGTTTTCGGGGGGGGGCAAACTGGGTTCCGGCTGAATACGGACGTCAACCCGTCGGCGTTTTACGCGTCGGTGGGGGGTGAGGATAAAAGCCAAAAGGCTAAGGTGCCCACCCCGGGGACTTGTCCCCCGGATGAAGCAAAGTATTGTGATATTGTAGACTACAAGGGGTTTCTTAGATACAAATACGTACCATCTACATAGTGAGGAAGAATCCTAACACTAACAGGTGGAGAATTTCAGCGACAAGCTGCTCTAATTGGTAGTTACTAGTGGTTTCTGTTCTGAATACCAGTCGATTGCCAGACCAGAACCTCACCAAAGAGATAACATACCGCTCGCGATCTTTCATAATCTTTTTCCTCTCCTCTTCCCTTTCACTCAGACTTTATCCCGATTCTATCCCGCAGTGAACTTTTCCTATTCCTGTTCTTTTATCTATTACCTTCCTTCCCGAAAAGGTATAAACCGATAGCTTCCCGTTCTGTTTGCCTCGTAAGAACGAGTAAGAGCTCGCCGAGGTTTCATTGTTTTCATGACAGCGCTTTAGCTTTTATACTTGAAGATGAAAAACAAAAAGAAACTAGCGATGCTAAAATAACACGTACTTTCTCTCGCCCGTACTTTCATGCAAAATTATGCCAAAAATACTCAAACTTTCGAAAAATTGTATATAATCTTATTTAAAAATCTATCTTTATGGAACACATTTCATTCAGGGAAAAATTTATATTTTTATAAGTGTAATTGTAGGAAGACGCCGTTTATAAGTGTAGTTGTAGGAAAAGTTTTGAATTTTTACAATTTTAGAAAAATCAGTTTTAACGAAAATGAGATATCCACCACTCTCTTAAGCCATTTGAAGCCATTTTTTTGAAAATTTGGAAAATGTCGCAGGTGAAATACTTCATGTATAGTACCCCCCCAAAATTGGTTTCAAATTCAAGTAGAAATGCTCCTTTTATCGTTGTTCATTTTATATAATTTTAGTCTTGTAAAGATCAGATAGCGATAAGAAGAGCTTTCTTTACATTGAATTGTTTCCAATGTTCTTAATTTATTGAAACTGAGATTTCTACTACGTAAGTCTTGGGCTGTACTAAAGAGAAGGGAAGAAAAGCCTTGGGTTAAATATGCCGAATTAAAATAAGTTTATTTCAGTTTACACAGATTCTACCACTTTCACCAGCGTTCAAGGTTTTTTCTCGACTGATGCCAGCCCTTTCAATGTAATGCCTTCTCAGGTAGCGAAAAGTGAAAGAGGATTTACTGGGAAAACCGGGTTCACGATGCAATTGGGCCCCTGCCGCCGCCTCCGCCGTCGTCTCCACACTCGCGGCCGCCCCCGCCGCCCTGTCCGCCCACTCCGCCCCTTCCCCACCAACGCCCTCTGGAGGAAGGCCGTGAAGCGGTGACTCCATCCACCGATTCCCGAGCGCACCCCCTCACATGCACACACACACGCACACACAGAAACAATACCTACACACCCTCCCATGCACCGCACTACCACTCATGAGGGACGACCAGTGGAGCTCTTTGAGCATGGCCCACTTGGGTGGTCATTATGCGACTGGAGAGATCCCTTGAGGGGGAAAACCAGCAAGCCGATGTGTAGGTTAGTCGAATGTCAGTGGAGGAGGAAACCATTCCCATTTAGTTATAACACGTACCGCGCTTAGGTATCTAATGACCTTAGTTGCAGACCCGCCTGGAAACACCCAATGCTCCCCGACTCGCACCGTGATTTGGGTGCGCAATGTCGGGCGGCCAAAGCGCGTGCCGATCTCTTGCGCACCGCGGCGGCGGCGGCAGCGGCAGTGGCGCGTGTGAGGAGCGGGAGGGGGGAGGGAGGGGGCAGGCAAAGCCGCGGTGATGGATGCCGGCGCGGGAGCGGAGGCGGTCCCACAAAGACAGGTGCGCTGAAGAATCAGACAAAGGCGCGCGCGGCCATTGTGAGTGCGCGTGCGGCGGCCTCCGCGCGTGCCGCCGCCCCCGCCGCCCCCCTGCCGCCGCCCCCACCGGCCCCACCGCACGCCACCCCGCCGCCGCTCCAGACGACCCAACCGCCTCGCCACCCCCGCCGCCCCCGCCCACCCTCCGCCCCCGCCCCGCCGTCCCCGCCTCCTCGCCGCCCCGCCGCTACGCCGCCCCCGCCACCCTCTCTGACCCTGCCGTTGCCCCCTGCCATCGCCCCCTGCCTCTGTCCCCTGCCGCCGCCGCCGCCCCCGCCCCCGCCGTTGTCCCCGGCGCCGCCCCACTGCCTCCTGTCCCGCTGCACGCGCCGCTGCCGCCTCCATCAGCTCTCCCTTTGCTACAGTTGTCGTCACCCCAAACACTCCAAGGGTCACTGAGTGCATCCAGGCGACCGCTCCACTGGAGCCATTATTCGTTATTACCGCATGTGTAGGCACCTAAACGTAAAGTAGTGCATATTATATCCCGGATGGAGATGGTCCTGATGTAACATGATATAACATGAGATCCGAGGATAACCTACACGTCACGTTCTCCCTCAAGTTATCTGCTCTAAAAGGAGGAACCGGTCTGCTGGAACAAGTTCTTAATCGCCGATATGCCACACGACTTGAGTGGTTGGTTATGGACTCCAGGCTCGTGCAGTACGTGTGACGGTGTATGCATAAGGGAATAGGAGCAGTGTCGTCACAGCTTGCCAAAACTGTGAAGTAGTGATCGCGCGCGACTTGAGGTCGGTTGTTAGGGTACAGGTCCAACATTCCTCTGGTATTCATCCGAGAAATCCCGAAAAGCTAGCGCAGTCTACCCAAGTGACCTTCAGACAGTGGTAAAATTCAACGTACCTGCGTAGTCAGCAATCGTCGATGATGGCAATGCAACGCCGCGCTCTCGCAGGCGGTCTCCACTCCCAGTACCCTTCGTCGCAGAAAGCAGCCGCTACTAATAATCGGCACTGCCATGGCCACCTTCAGTTCAGGCCGGAATGTACAAACCGGCAACACTGTAAACGCCACACGCTTCAGTCCGATGGAGCGCGGAGCCGGTAATACAAATTTCGTGAAAATGCAAATTTTCTACTTACCCGACGAAAAAAAATCTTATTTTCGGTTTTTATCTAGTACAATGAAAAATTCGTTTTGTACTCTAGCAAAAGCATTGTGCGACCACAGAGAACTTAAAAAATTCTGATACTTTCTTTCCCAAATCTTAGTTGAATGAATTTCAACTTTCTTCAACCCTACGGCTTGGAATATTACCAAACACGATAGAACTAGTATAAATTATTTTAGTAAATAATAATGCAAATCAATTTCAGGACAAAAAAACACAAAAAATTGCATATTACACTCCTTCACATTTCTTACACTATTCAACCTTCTCTACAAATCTAAATGTATGTACAAATTTTTCATAGATAAGGCAAAAAAAAGACATTTTTTGTTATAAATTCTTTATTGGGTTAATGTTTGAAGTTTTCTCTTTTTTTGCTCATACTTTTCAAACATATATAATTCATTTTTTCTTTTTGAGTAATTGTGCAGAAGCATATTACAAAATATAGGAAGCAGAAGGTCACACACAACTGTATTTACATTCCCACACAAACAAATATCAAACAAAGTTTCTTAGCTCTTCATCTCTGAGCAAACTCTCCTTGCTTAATAATTGCAGAACTTCTTTCTGCTGACCATTACTTAAAAATTCTTCCTCATATTTTTGCGATACTAATTCTGTACCAATACAGAAAACATGTCTTCCAATATCTATACAAATCTGTGATGGCAGAGTAAGTCCACCACGATTAAGTTCATTCACATAAGAGTCATTGGTAGAATCTGATTCCAAGTTAGAAATACAAATACAACAATCTATCTTGGATTTCACAGAAAATGCTGCATAACCACAGACATGTGTAAGGGAAGACTCTTCAATTTCTGCATCCAAATAATTGCTGTCCAATATTCTCATAAATTGGGTCACTTCCACTTTACGTGAAAATGTGTCCTTACCTGTAACTCAAATTTTTGTCACATGCAAATTACCATACCTTGCAGACTTTAGCCCTAATAAACTTTTTGCCCTTAATTTCTTTTCACATTGTAAAACATCTGCAGCTGACACATTATAATTACCACCACATAACTGACGATACAAACTAAATTTCTTTTCTAAATTATCAGTCTGGACCTTACCAGTTAAAACATAGCCAACTCTTAGTTCTTTAAGGCTGTATTTGACAAAACATAATAACACAGTTGTACACTGATGGAGTGCTGCAAATGTTTCAATGTCAGACAACCCTTCCTGATGCTGTCCCACCTTTGAAGCCAAAGTAGGAATTTTTCTAAAAATTCCAAACTTTCATTATTTTCTGATGTAAATGGAATTTCTAAAGAATTTCTGGTGTTATTTCCTTTGAATGCAGATTTAATATTAACAATGCTCCACCACTGAATAATCATTTTTACAAATTGAACAGTCCCTTCACTTGTGACAATACCAGATTTACTCTCCCATTCTCTTTTGAGAGCAGACAGAGTATAATCATTAAATATATTACAAACTAGAGATACTTTCTGTCGTTCTAATTTGTTAGGAAATACAGCCTTGTAGCTTAACTTGAATGCAGTTTTCAACAATGTATTCCTTTGTTTGATAAAGCTGCCTAATATCAGAAAACTTGGCTTCTAAAATTTCTTCGCCTTCAAAGGAAGGAAAGAAAAATGTATTGTTAGCGTCCTTCATTTTCAGTCAATTATTCCGTATGTTCTTGAAAACATGAACAGAATCAAAAGTAAGAAATCGTCTGTATGACTTGCATACCTGCATGAAAACTTGTACAGTTCTTGCTGGTGAGGTTACATAATTTTCAGCAAACCCAGAAATCTCCCCACCCCTATAATCTATTATAGGGTTTACATAAATCTCATCTATTTGTAAAATCACAAAACGCTCCAAGTTGTTTAGGTTTTTTGCAGCGGATCTCAAAAAGTGCTTATTTTCACTCTCACATTTGGGAGATACATGAAATTTTGATGAAAGCTGCTGCAAATATTTAGGATGAGGCAAAATTACTAATTTAGTTTCCCTGATAACAGTATAGCATGTGGATGACTGTAAATATATCATGAAACAACTTAGAATTGTTTCCACAGTATTTCCTACCCCTACTGAAAATTAAATTAACCTGTTCAAAAATAAATTTCATTTGTCTTTCATTTTGAGGAGAATCATTTTCTTTCATCAAATCTAATAGTAATGTGAACTGTAATTTGATTGAATCAACACAATTTTTCTTTTTTTTTTTCCAAAGAATGTTCTGATGCATTCCCACTTTTATAATGAATAAGTAAATTTTCAAGTTGGGACCACCGCTCAACACGTGAACTGGTTGGAAGAATCCACTGTAACTGTTCATTACTTAAAATCTGCCTGTTTACACACACTGTACATTGAAGATCATTTGTAATACACTAACAGTAATTTGGGGAATTTTTCCAAAATCAAACATGCAAAAACATGCACTTTGTCATTCATATAATGAATATTCCACTCTTCAAAAACTTTCTTTCCTGACTTAATGTCACTAAAAAATGATGAAAAATTATTTATTTTGTCACTTTCTAACCACTCATTAACCTTATTATAATCGTCTGATGCTTTGTCCCTCCGCTTTTGAGGGTCTGTGCACTGCACTACAACACTTTTTGTTAAATAACTTGGTAATCCAGAAAACACACTTGGAACAGCATCAGGAACTAATTCCAATTTGCTTCTAGGAATTTCTTTTGGAGCACCAGAAGGATCATTGAATTTATCGCATCTTGAAATATCAGTTTCACGGAAATGTTTTATGCAAACTACAGAATATTTTGAAGGCTTCCAATCTGCTCGATGAATGCTCCTAATTCACTGCTCTCTGACATCAGGTTTCAGGGGAAATCGAAAAACAGGAACATAGCCTTCCTTGGCTGTTGAAGCATAATTGCTTCTGCAGTTAGGAACACAACATTTATCAGGCATCTGCAATGAAACAAATCTGGCTTAAGTTTAAGTACATAGGTTATAAAGTTAAAAAGCTTTTATTATGCTATGAAAGATATAAATATTGAAATTCTACATTATCTAAATATAATTACCTTCACTACTATTTATAATACACGCGCAAAGACACTTCCAATCCTTGTGAGCAACAGGTATTACATCTGTAATTATAAAACAAAACCTTCGAGTTTACAACTATAGTGTAAGAACATAGGTTATACAGTAAGAACATAGGTTATAGTTTTAAAGCTTATGTTATGAATGATATAAACAGAGAAATTAGACATTATGTAAACATTATTACCTTCACTGCTACTTATAAAACGTATGCAAAGATAGGTTTCTTCCAATCCTTGCGAGCGACAGGCATTAAAACTGTAATTATGAAACAAACCCGAGTTCACAACTATACGCATCACCACGTGCACATCAAAGTTAAACAAACGCAATCACACATAGCTACCAGAAAGATTTCTGTGAACAACACAACAGCAAATTATAAACAACACAAGGAAACTACAATTGCTCGCTACAAAACGGCAAATCAAACCCAATACCCAATACTGAACAAACACTACTCGAATAACTCACCGGCACTGCCTGGGGCTGCAGTAGACTCATTCGGTTTCGCATCGGACTGAACGACAGCGTTGCCAAATCTTCACCTTCCGGCCTGAACTGAAGGTGGCCATGGCACTGCCCTTTCTACTGCACATTGCATTCAAGCTGCCCCTGTCACGTTTTCATTGATCCCACCTACTAGTACGTCTTTGAAGCCCCTTCCCTAACCCTTTCTATCTTTCCCAATTTCCCCATGATCTCCCCATGACTCCTCGCCAAAAACAACTTTTACAAGCTCCTTTTCGAGCGCTCTCTAGCGCAAGTTCCCCCACAGGTTTCTCGATCCACACGGCATTTGGGACACATGCACCTCCCCATCTTCCACCTCACTCTTCATCTCTGCTTGTCCCAAAACAGTGTCTCGTCAAGCCGCAAATTCGCACCAATTTCCCACGTCACACTTCCTCCTCTGTCTCCGGCGTCTCCCATCCTCGGGCGTCCGCTCCCAGCGCCCTCTCCTGCCGTCCCCGGCCACGCACCCTCGCGCGCATAAAAGCGGGACTTAAAGACGTTGACAATGAGCGACGCCCGCGCGGGTATCGACGCGTCCATAGTTATCCCCGCCGCCCCGCCGCCCCCCCCCCCCCCCCCCCCGCCGCCCCGCCGCCCGCCGCCCCCGCCGCTCCTGCCGCCCTGCCGCCGCCCGGCCGCCGCCCCGCCGCCTCCTCGCCGCCCCGCCGCCCCCACCCCCACCGCCCCCACCGCCCCTGCCGCCCCTGCCGCCCCCGCCGCCCTCCCACCGCTCCCTGCTGCCCCCGACGCCCCTGCCGCTCTCTGCCGCCACCGACGCCCCCGCCACCCTCCCCACCGGGCCCCGCCAGCCCGCCACCCTGCCGCCACGCCGCCCCACTGCCCCCGCCGTTCCCTCTGTCCCCGCCCCGAGTCAACCCTGCCGCCCATGCTACCCATGCCACACCCGACGCTCCCGGCGTCTATGCCACCTCTTCGCTCACACCGCTTCCGCCTCCGTCCCCACCCTCACCCCCGCTCCCGCCGTCGCTCCCGGTGACCGCCCCCACCCCCGTGGCCTCCCCTTCCGCCGCCTCCCCCGCCACCTACTCCACCCCTTCCCCACCAGCGCCCTCTGGAGGGAGCGCGGCGGCGACTCCCTCCACCACTTTCGCTGTGGCCACCCGCGTGTTAATGCGGCGACCGGACAAGTGACTCGCCTCGCGGGCAGCCAGTCGGTCTGGCCACCCGACCTAACTAACATCAACACTCTAAGCAGTTGGAGATTTCAGAGGCGTCAGATTACAAAAACCATCCTGTTGTCGCTGCTTAATGAAGGAAATTGTCAGTTAAGTTAACGATTCGCATTTTTAATTTCTTGAATACTTCTTACGAAGTATAGAAGCTATATAATGCTGCAGAGCAAAATAGTAATTTTTTTGCCAGAAAAGTAATTATGTTGTTTTTGTAATTGCATAATTTTGCATGAGATAAAGGCAATTTCAAAAGTACGAATATATTACATTAATGAGAATGTGTCATTTTTGTGAATTCATTCTTTTGTGTTTTTTTGCATAAAACAAAATTCACTGCTGGCCATTCTGTCTTTTTGACGGGTCCGTTCTTTTTGTCAGATTTGCTTTTTTATAAAAAAATTTCCAGATTTTATATTGTAATTATTTCATTTGTTAAATTTCTAGTGAATTATTTTCAATGGTCACACACACATATATATATATATATATATATATATATATATATATATATATATATATATATATATATATTTGTAACTCTCAAGTGAATTTGTCAATATCACAATATGAATTATTTGTAAAGCACTTCAATCAGTGAGTTGTAAATAAAATCCATGTAGTTTCTGTGCGAAGGGCACATAAAAAAGGAATGAAGCTCTTTGGGAATGACGCCACGGCTTAGAGTAAAACATGATAACTATCGTGATCTTTTTGGTTTTTTAGAGGTCGGGTTCATCCAAACATTCTCACTGACATGCTTCCTTCCTCATTCCCTCGCAATACTTCATACCCTGACTCGGTCTCCCTCTCACCTTTTTATTCAGCTACAACTTGCACTAGAACCGCGTCATCGCCACAAAACGCACCTCCCCGCTGCCTGTACAGCCCCTTCGGCACCCAAACCTGCGCCCCTGCACTCCCCCATCCACCTCCACTCCTACTATGTAATCGATCCTTCTTACGCGTGGCCACGCTCCACCTCAGAACTCAATCCTATCCAATGTCACACGTCCGTTCAGACGCCTACACCCCTACCTGTCAGCCCACTCTCCCATCCAGTCATTCACTCATCCGATCATCGAACTTCCATTCAGACTGCCAGTCTGCAGTTCAATGACTCCTCCCCTCCTCAACCTGTCACTCTCCTACTTGCAACCCACACCGCCCCCCGCCTACCGGTTCTTCTCCCGAATATCCGCTGGCGCGCCACGCGAAGGGGCGGGGAGGTCAGGGCTTGGGCGGCAGAATCGGTGGAGGGGTGGGCGCAGAGCTTTGAGGCGCAGCGCTCAGAGCAATGGCTACATGGGCAGGGTGGGGGCGGTGGCGGGGCGGTGGCGGGGCGGTGGCGGGGCGGTGGCGGGGCGGTGGCGGGGCGGTGGCGGGGAGTGGCGGGGCGGTGGTGGGGCGGTGGTGGGGCGGTGGCGGGCGGTGGCGGGGGCGGTGGCGGGGCGGTGGCGGGGCGGTGGCGGGGCGGTGGCGGGGCGGTGGCGGGGGCGGTGGTCGATGCAAGTGGGTGGCGGCCGGCGCCGTGGTGACCGTGGCGGAGCCGTGGCGGGCCGTGGCGGGGCCGTGGCGACTTCGTGGCGGGCCGGCGGGGCCGTGGCGGGCCGTGGCGGGGCCGTGGCGGGCCGTGGCGGGGCCGTGGCGGCCGTGGCCATGGCGGGCCGTGGCGGGGCCGTGGCGGGGCCGTGGCGGGACCGTGGTGGGGTTGTGGCGGGGTGGTGGCTGGGGTGGTGGCCGGGCGGGAGAGGGTAGGGGGCGGAGCAGAGGCGGGGAAGGGGCGGGACGGGGGCTGGGCGGGTGCGGGACGGGGCGGGGAATGGCGCGGGGCGATAGCGGGGCGGGGAAGGGATCGGGCAGGGTGTGGGCGGAGATGGACGGGGGTGAGGGAGACAGTGGCGGGGGCGGGCGCCTTGGCCGCGAGGGTTAACGCGGGCGTCGAGGCGGCGGCGGCGGCGCCCATCACAGAACAATGCGGCCGGCGACGGCGGCCCCGCGCTCCTCCTGTTTCGATCTTGTCGAGTTATAAAACAAGTATAGAAGCCTTCTGCCATACATAGTATAGAAGCTATCTTATAGTCTGAGCGCGAGGACAATACAAGTTTCCCATTGTAATGAGCGGCTAGAGTTAGCATATGAATAAAATGGACAAAAGGATAGGGGTGCGGGGGACGGGCGGGGGGCAGAAAAGGAGAGAGAACTTGCGGGAGGGGAAGGAGGAAGAGAGGCGGGGGAGAAGGAGGAAGAGAGAGGAAGAGCGGAGACCCTTTCTGTGTGTGTGTGTGTGTGTGTGTGTGTGTGTGTATCAGAACTAACTCTTTTCTTTACCCGTCGTAAAGGAGAGAAAGGAGGCGGCGGCGGCGGCGGAGGAGGAGGCAAAGCACGGAGGGTACGAAAAGGGGGTTGGGATTATTGTTCTCAAATGTATAGCGCTTTGTGCGGCTTCTATTCACGGACTGAGAGAGGTCCAGGCATTACAACGGCGCGGATCTTGCGCAGTTCTGCAGAAGGACAATGCAGCATCAAGACTGCTGCATGTAAAGGCAGCGGTCCCTCCCTTCAGGAGGCGCCGGCGCGCCGCCCCGCCTCGCCCCCCTCCACCGCCCGCCCCCGCGCCGCCGTCGCGGCGGCCGAGGAGGAAGCGGCGGCGGCGGCGGCGGCGGCAGGTAGCTCTGGAGGCGGCGGACCCGCGAGGACGTCCCAGCCGCCCCCACCGCCACCTATTCTCTCCGAGTGAATGGTGAATGATGAGGACATTCACTGTCAATACGACTTCTATACGACAAAATATTATTCATCTAAGACTAGGCGCTAATGTTTGATGAGGATGGTTTCATAGGTGGTCTTGCTCGTATCCTTCCCTAGATGTAAGAGTTCTAGAATTGGTATGGATGCATTATGCAAATATTTTGAGGTTAAAGACAGGAATTTTTCTACGAAGGTTTTTTATACTAATACAATGAATATTTGACAGTTCTACGTTTACGAATTACGTTTTAGATGAAACAGAATATCTTTATGAAGATATAAAGGATACACAATTTAAGTCATGTGAGAATAACACTTGTTTAATTAATAGTGTGGCGGTAATGTCTCTTTCTACGAAATCTCAACGAACCATGAACTTCCGAATTCTCTATTTGCCTTAATACTAGATTGTGTTCTAAGAACATAACAATGTTTCTTGGGTCGTATTACACATTTTTATGACACGTGAAACTCTACCAAATGGATAACATTTTTCTTAGTATACATAAGAATTATCGCAACCATTGATAGGAGTATACTAGTTCAAACTGAGTTTCTTGTTCTAGTATAAATAGTGATATAACATATTCTTCTAGCTAGTTAGTTTTCTTCAATTGGTAGCTGAAGAATTACACATGAACTCAACTGTGTATTCGTTCGTGTTTAGAAGTGTCAGTGTTCACACTTTACTGAAAAACGACGTATGTACGTCGCATCAGTTAAATTAACAAGCGAGTGGCGATATCGTTTTAAGTCAGAACCGGAAAGGAAATTATTGACTGTTTTATAGATATAACTTCATGACAATAGTAGCAGATGTCACTTGACAATGTTAAAGTCGACCCTCACAATTATTGTCCCAACCTCTACCAGAATACGCAGGTGTCAATCTCGTTGGCAGGTGGAAGATCATGCAGGTGTAAGGTTTTGCAAGTTGTCATTCGCTTTTACCGTTTTACTTTTTTTTCTCGGAATATAAATTTACTTTCCACTGCCAATAAGAGTACCCTTTCTATTTCTTGAAAATTAAAAAGCGAATGTCGTTATTTCTATAATGATGCCGTTATTATTATTACAGAAAAAAGTTGAAGGCATGAAAATGTATGCAATGAATGCATGTATAGAAGTAATTACCGATAGAATGCAAAATAAACATTGAGAGTAATTTGCTGATGTGCAATTCAAGAACCGTTCCTCAAAAATAGTAGCGAATGAAAATGTTTAATGTTTGGCACCACTTTCACTTTCGAGCTAATTTGTATATTTCGTTTCAAATTCTCAGTCAGTTGTTCAGTCCTGAATATGAAATAGTAATAATGCGGGATTATAATTATTTTGGCAAACGTCTTGTCAGATTGTATGGAATAGTATGGGTTTATTTCTGTATTTCGATGCAATGCGTTCATTTCTGAATATGAAACAGTAAACCTGCAGAATTATGTATAGTTTGTTAAACTTATTGACAAATTGTTTGGAATATTAGCTTATTTCTATATTTCGTTGCGAATTCGCTCAGTTCTTCGAAATGCGAAAGAGAAAGAAACGAATAGAAAAACGTAAACATGCAGAATTGTGAATATTT
>BLKR01008009.1:0-12500 GCA_011170035.1 Teleogryllus occipitalis
TAATATCGGGTTCCACACTACCTTCCTTTTCCTTTATCCTGATTCTCGATAAATAATCGGGCAAAACGTTATCACGGCCTTCACAATATTGGATGTTAAAATCAACTTGTTGAAGCCATAGTGACCATCTCAACAATCTATCGTTATTCAAATGACTTCTCATTAAGAAAATTAGGGCCTTGTGGTCCGTAATGACGGTAAATGGTCGTCCAATTAATATAGCCCGTAATTTCTGCGTAGCCCACACAATTCCTAAAGTTTCCCGTTCACTGGTAGTAAAAAGTCGTTCGCCAAGGGTCAAAACACGACTTTCTAGGGCGATTATTCTCTGCTTATTCTTTTCGTCGTATTGGAACAACACAGCTCCCATGGCAAATCCACTACTATCCACTTGTAGATACATTCTTTTGTCGAAATCTGGATAACTGATCAAAAATGTCTTCTCAAATAGTTCTTTTAATTTTTTAAACGCCTCTTGACATTTTGTATCCCACGCCCATTTCCTCCCCTTCTTTAGCAATTCTATTATTGGGTGTATAATTTCTGAATAACCTTTGCAGAACCGGGAATAATAATTGCACACCCCAATCAATCTTCTAACTTCCCTTACATTCCGAGGTCGTGGAAAATTCTTAATCAATTCTTTCTTTTTATCTTGCATCGACATTCCTTGATCCGATATGACGTGCCCCATAAATTTTATATTCCTCCTCCCGAATTGGCATTTTCCAATATTTAATTTTAAATTATACTTCCGAAAGATTTCGAATAGTTTTTTCAACTTCTTTAAATGTTCAAACATATTGGTAGAGAATAACACAATATCGTCGACGTACATGAGAGTAGTTTCCTTTAGCTCATCCGGTATTACATCGTCCAAATAACTGATTAAAGCTGCGCCACTATTCTTTAATCCAAAGGCCATCCTCTGAAAACTATACGTATTGCCTTCAAATGAAAAACTGACAAATTTTTGCGATTCTGGGTGTAGTCCAATTTGCCAGTACGACGCAGTAAAATCCAGTCCCGTGAATATCCGAGCTCCTTTTACCTTCCACATCATTTCATCTAATTTCGGCGGTTTTTCATGACGAGCGATGGTCTTGCTATTGAGTTTCCTAGCATCCACACAAAATCTGATCTTATTGTCTTTCTTACGAACTATCACTATTGGGCTTACATACGGTGTCATCGATTTTTTTATTATACCATCCTCAAGCATCGTGTTTATTTGTTTACGTACTTCGCTTTTATATACATGGGGGATTGGATATTGTTTCAGATTAAAAGGTTCCTCATCCATCAATTCAATTTTAAATTGATATCCCTTTACCGGCTCCCTTGAACTTCCAAAAATATCTTTATATTCATTGACTAACATTTCAATTGCTTCACTAGCATCTATTCCGTTTTCGTCGACCGCGCCCTCTGCTGCCGCGTGGATCTGGTCCCTGGTCTCTTCAATTTGTTCCGCAATATCGCAAATACACATATCTTCGCCCTCCTGGTCTTTGATCCCTAAACAATGTTGTTGCCCTTTGTCACCTCGTAACAATATACTCCTGTTATTTATGTCGACCTTGGCGTCATACATTTTTAGGCCATCAATCCCCAAAATAATCGGACGAATCAAATTCTTCACTACAATTGCCGGAAACTGAATTGTCATCCCTTGGACTTCCACTTCCACCCAAATTTGCCGACTTCTCGTTTCGATGCGCCTTCCATTAGCTGTCCGAATATCCAAACTCCTAGTGGGTAGCTCCTCAATTTTATTTCCCTTTTTCTTTAACTGCTCATATAATTTTTCCGACACTGCACAAACATTAGCACCTGTGTCAATTAAAATGTCTACAGGTATATTCCGAAATATCCCCTTCAAAATTAAACACGTGCTATTCTCCGCCCGTTCGTCCGTATCTTCCCTTAATAAATCTTCCGCCGATACTTCAATGCTATTCAACTCCTTAAGAACCATCACGCCCTCATTATCATCGTTCGAAGTATCCCGCCCATTTACTTCGAACACTGGGAGTTTTCCTGTTCAATCGCATTAATTTCCACATGTTCCCGTTTATTGTCCTCTTTGAACCTCCGCGGATACCCGTTTCCTGTCTTTTTATTTTCCATTTTAGTACTATTTCCCCTGTCATCCTTTCTTTCTGAGCTATAATTTCCTTGGCGGTTGTAATTATTCATTGTTTTTCCTGTTCCATTGTTATTCTCGTTCCTGCTTTCATTATATTGATACCCGTTACTACGATCATAATCACTATTCAATGTCTGGTCGAATCGACTTAAACGTTCGACCAGATCCTCAGAATCAATAGGCATGGAGTTCCACAATAAATTTTGGATATTTACAGGCAACTGACGAATAATAATTCTAATTAATTCATTGCTATCCATTCTGTCTTCGCATGCCTTGAATGCTGCTATTTTACGTGTTGCGAAGTCACACATATTCTCGGCTCCACCCTTCTTATACCTTTCACTCATTAATTTGTATTTTAGATCAAACTTGTGGCTTTCGTTCCAATATCTTTTTAAGAATTTATCCTTCCATTCCTTATAATTAGTCGGTTCCGGTACTAAAGAGGTCAACCAATGATGTGCCTTGGACGACATGGCTTGTTCTACTATATGCAATTTTAATCTTTCGGGGATATTATTTATCATAAAATAATTCTCTAATTTTGAAATAAACGACCACGGTTGTTCTTTCATATCACCATGAAATTTTAGGTGGCTTGGTATTACAAGCGCCGATGCATTCATTGCTATATTTCCCTGCGAACGTATGAATTCGTTTTCTAACTGTTCAATCTTGTCCTTAATGTCCGACATGTATTTCCCAGATTCAGATTCTTGCACCATTTTAATGTTTCTAAGTCCCTCCTGTATTCGTTTTTCTAATTTACTATCCGAATTAACTAATTTAGATTCTATGTTTTCAATTTTTTCGCCATGTTGAAGCGACATTGCGTTTAAGTTATCTACACGCGATTCGACGATTGTCAACTTTTCGCATTGTTGGTCATGTAAATGTCCCAATGTCACAACGCTCTCCTGTAAATTATTAACTTTGGAATTAATTTTGTCGCCAGATTCTTTTAATTCCCTCTGCATTTGGTCGACTTGATTATTAAAAGACTCAATTTTACAATGAATAATATTGAATTCAGCCGATGTATCCACCCGTAATTGCACTATTTCCTCGTGTATTTCCTGACGAAAATTCTTCAATTCTAATGACATTTTCGATGTCATTCCTTCCAATTTAGCGTTATTTTTTTCTAATTTAGTATTAATATCTGAAGTAATTCCCTCTAATTTAGTATTCATATCTGAAGTAATTCCCTCTAATTTAGTATTCATATCTGAAGTAATTCCCTCTAATTTAGTATTATTATGCTCAAGTTTTGCGTTCATTTCTGCTAACATTTTAAGAATTAAATTATTAGGGTCCATATTTCCTAACGGTGCAGCCATTATTTCCTTTTCTTGTGGTTCAATCTCAATAATTTCACGCGAGATTTCTCCCTCGGGATTAGTATTAGCAGACGCCATATCATCTACATTAACATTCTCCAAGTAATAAAGCTTCCTTTGGCAAATGGCTAATGGTACTTCCGAAGTCAATGTAATAATCTTAACCATACAGGGGTAAAATTATAATAACCAACTGACTTGCACTACTCTTTTAGCTAGTTATATGATGTCATGAATGATCCTTTTAGCAACTGAAAGGATAACTCTTTTTTAACTTAAATTCGCGGACTAATACTGTCGACTCCGGTTATAGTGAACTCGGATATAGTTAACCCTCGGTTATAGTGAACTTCAGTCATTGGTTCCGTTTAACTTACATTACAAATAAGCATAAGATTCGGTTATAGCGAACTTGAATCTGGCTATAGTGAACGTAGAAAATACAATATCCTGGAAATTAATTCCCTCCTGTAAAAAAATATATCGCCTCAGTGTCACAAATTCCAACACTAGGAAGCTTGAAAAATTTATCGTCGGCCAAAGGTCGTAATCGAAGAAGTGTCTCCTGAGCTAAGGTAGCGGACCCGGAATATGGGACCTTACTGATGTAATGACCCTGCGCCACTTATTTTCACTGCGGAAACAGAGACTGTGACCTGTATGGGCTTCAACTGTCAGTGGCTACGTGCGATTGCTTGCTTCAGTATCAAGCATGCTGTTACTTGTTATTTCGTGAAACAAGGCGCGTTGAGTTCTACTTAGGATACAGGTAGCACGCGGATGTCACACCCTGGCGATATATACCGTGCCGCGCGGAAAAGCGATCAGTTTCATTAATCGCTTGCGCCATCTCACTACCGAAAGGATCTCGTACGTTATTTGGCGAGTAAAAGGGCCTTAGGAGAGTGGAATGGGTTCCAACACCGTAAGAGGCATTCAAATGTGTCAAGACTGCATTGCAATGCTTAGTCCCAGAGGACACTGAAAAATTAAGTATGGAAAGAATACGAACTCTGTAGAAGGATCTGGAGAAGTTACTGATGAAAAATGTACGAAACAAACAATTGAAAATAATTGATTTTTTTAAGGACAAAGAAAGATGTTGAAATGTTCAGATCGTGCTGTTCAGGTATTTTGCTATATATGTATTAATAAAATCAATCTTTATGGAGAAATTATATTTAATTTTGACATCATCGTGTATAGTGAACATCGGATATAGCGAACCAAAAATGTTAGTCCCCGGTAGTTCGCTATAACCGGAGTCGACTGTAACTTCCCATATATCAAAGAGCGATGCATTATTCATTACCCCATAGGCGAGTCTAGGCATTGTGCGAGCGATACAGCGCGATCGTCGTGTGGGGAGCGTTCAGGAAGCCCGCTCCAATTCCCCGGTCCGCCATGCGGGGGCCTCCGGAGCCATATATCACACATCGACAATCGCGGGCCGACGGCGCGGCGCGGCGCGGTGGGCCGTCTCCCGCGGCGGGCAATGCGTTTGCCCGGTCACTTAACCGCACGCCATTATCTAATATGCACGTAAGTGATAAACACGGCAATCGCCGACGGCAAAGATTTAATGCTGCCATTTGCGCTGATAGTTGTCTCTAACATCCGACTAGATAAGAGGCCACTATAATCTAGGCGCAACACGTCGAAGCGGTGTCAACACAAGGTCGCCGGCGTCCTTCACCCAGATTGGATGATGTCTCATAACGTCAAACACGATGTCAACCACGTGACGATTGTTTGAATGCTTTAAAGATTTATACTGTTAAGAAGTCATTATGTTCACCGATTTTCATCCACATCGGAAATATGTAAAATATTGATAACTTATGTGTGGCCAATTAAATGACCTATACGTGCAATCTGAAACAACTTGGATAAAATGAAATAATGTCAATAATACGTACAAATTGAACATCTTAATCCCTTTCTTCTAGTGAAAAATAAAGTATAGAAATAAAAACGTACATATATAGATTTTTATATATTTTATGTTTTTATATATAAACTTATAGAAATAATGAAAAATTGTAGATCAGCTTTGATAACTTCGTTGAATTTGATTTTGCCTTTTTATGATAATTTTTAAGGCTTTCCATTTCGATTGGCATTCTTTCAACGCTTGAATTATCTTGCGAATATGAAACTTTAAAGAAAGACATCCAAAAATGCTCTGTACACCAATGTTTTCTAGATTTTTATGTAAAAAGTTTTTAAACATTTAGTTTTCCTTGATATAAATCTGACCGGCACGTCCAAAGAATTCTAGAAAGGGGCTAGGAGACAAAAGAACTTCTCGGGCGCAGCTGGACGTCATATCGATTTTTTTGAACAAATGAAACTAGAACACTGCAGCAGGTCTTACAGTGTATCCTTATACTGGAAAGTTAGCCCAACGCAACATTGCTATGCATGCACTGCCTCAAAGTAATACCGATTTCTTCGCGCAAAGCAAACTGCTGTTTGGACGGTCTCCGCAGTGCATTCTACACAGCGGGCGTTTCGATACTTCGTCTCGCTGCCGCTCCTCCGCCCCGCTTGACAAATTTTGCGCGCATGTCACGCGCCACCTCTCGCCCGCCCCGTCGCCCCCACGCCGCCTCCGCCGCCCCCTCTGCTCCCACCTCTGTTACCACTGTTCTAAACCCCCCTGCCCCCAATCCCGCCCCCGCTCGCGGCCTAGCTCCCTGTCCCAGCTCTCCGCCCCGCTCCCGCCCCCGCCCCTCCCCATGCCCATACGCTCAGCCCCGCTCCTACTGTCGGCCCGCTCTCAGCCCAGCTCCCTACCCCCGCTCTTGGCCCCGCTTCCATCCCCGCTCCCCACCTCTAATCTCGGCCCCGCTCCCGCCCTGTCCCCGCTCCGCCCCGCTCTCGGCCCAGCTCCCTGCCCCCACTCTCGTCCTCGTTCGCGCCCCGTCCCCGCTCCCGTCATGCTCCAACTCCCTGCCCCTGCTCTCGGCCCCACCCCGTCCTCGCTCGAGCCCCCCCCTGCTCCCGTCACGGCCTCGCTCCCGCCCCATCCCCACCCCTGCCTCGACCCCGCTCTCAGCCCAGTTTCCACCCTCGCCCCTGCTTCCAACCCTCCTGCCGCCAAAACCTCCGCCCCGTTTCCCGTGTCTGCCGCTGCCACAGCCGTTTCTGCCTGTCCAGTGCGACGCCTCCCCGCCCTTCCAGGAATCCGGCTCGTCTCCCGCCGGCGGCGCGGGAGGCCGCGCTCGATGCCAACCCGCCGGGGGCGGAGGAGCGCGTGGGCGTGAGCGGGATGCGAAGCGGCGACCCACCGAGATCGGGGCGTGAGGTGCAGGGGACGCTAAGGAAGAAGGCGATTGGATATGGAGGCGTGGGAAACAAAGGCGAAGTGCAAGGCCAATACCACCGGCGCGGGTTGAAGGTATGCAGTGGCCCTTGGACAGGGTGAGAAGAAAGGAAATGCATACAGGCAGTGGGCAGAGATAAGAGGCGTGAGAACGATGGAGGAACCAGGACGGGGAGCTTGTCGGAAGGGGTGGAATGTCGGAGAGCGGGAGATGTCGGGGAGCGGGAGATGTCGGGGAGCGGGAGATGTCGGGGAGCGGGAGATGTCAGGGATCGGGAGATGTCGGGGAGCGGGAGATGTCGCGGAGCGGGAGATGTCGGGGAGCGGGAGATGTCGGGGAGCGGGAGATGTCGGGGAGCGGGAGATGTCGGGGAGCGGGAGATGTCAGGGATCGGGAGATGTCGGGGAGCGGGAGATGTCGCGGAGCGGGAGATGTCGGGGAGCGGGAGATGTCGGGGAGCGGGAGATGTCGGGGAGCGGGAGATGTCAGGGACCGGGAGATGTCGGGGAGCGGGAGATGTAGGAAAGCGGGAGATGTCGGGGAGCGGGAGATGTGCGGGAGTGGGAGAAGTCGGGGAGCGGGAGAAGTCCGAGAGCGAGAGACGTTGGAGAGCGGGAGATGTCGGAGAGCGGGAGATGTCGGAAGTCGAAAACTAGGATGCCGGGCCGGTATTGCATGAAGTGTGGACTGTTCACGACGCAGAGTAAAGGGAAATAATTAGTGGAGTGCAGCGGGATCTGGTCGACCAGAACCGATGGGAGCGCATGTTGTCTTATTGGAAGGATTGACTGATTAGAGATTCTGGGCGCGTTAACTGTCATTAGTCCGGAAGGGGACATCGACGAAGCATCGCCCCGGCCTGGACCAGCTCTTAAGTTCAAGAGTGGTCTCCCGGCATGTGTGCTAGTGTAGTGCTTGTTAGTGTAAGTAAGAATAGGATAAGGAAGAGGAAGGAAGGATCGCGCGTGGTCCGTGGTTCGTTTGTCAGGGTAGTGCTTTGACATTCTTCTGGTGTTGATCGGAGAAACCACGCTAAACTACCGACCAGAACTGTCTGCCCCAAAAATTGTCCTCAAAACAGCGTTTGAACTCGATCTAGCGATGTAACTGTTGTCGAAAATTCTGCCGCCGCCGTCAGGACTCGAACTCTCAGACCTCTTCCGGTCAGAGTCACTGCAGTTGATGCCCTAAATCATCTAACCCGGTAATTGGTAGTCAACGTAGGAACTGAATGAGAAAAGCAAAGACATAACATAACTTCAAAGAAGAACTCACATCGTTACCACAATCGGACTTCTCACCTAAATTTCCACCTCTAATATTTATAACGTATTTCGAAATTTGCAAAAGCCTTGCCTCTGTGTCTTATTCTATTCGACTACCAAGATTATACCGACGCACGATGACGTAAACACGCATCTCTTTTGACACAGTGAAATGCATTTTTCATATAACTCTAGCGAATCACATACCCTTTTCCTTTTTTATATTCTAGCTAGTGGAGCAGTGCTCAAGTTTTTGTTATTATACAACGGAATTCGCGACTTCCGTAATTACACAAGATATTACGACGAAAAAGCAGTTATACTCTAACTACAGAGAAGCTATTTAATTACATTTCATTATTCAGATTTAAAATTTAAATCCAAGATTTAAAATTACCACTATTAAAAGGCTTTCATGAGACTAACTTCTTAAACCCTTTAGAGAAATGTACTTCGGGGGAATCTCGAGAGCAGAGCCGCACGATGTCTCTGCGCAGCAACAAAGTTTTATAACCATTCGCTAGCAACCAAGAAATACGGTACGCGGTAATCGCAGCATTGCAACGCGTTGAAACGATATGTTGTGCGTTCTTTAATAAAATTAAAATAAACGAAAAAGAAAACTAAGTTTCAAATCTAAAGAAAGTGGCGTCGTTTACTTTTGTGTTAGCGACAGAGTATTCATTTCGATGGACTCGGCGGAAGTTTTCGAGGAATTCCATGATTTCGAATGTATGTAATAAAGAACAAGCTTCCACAATCTATTAAATAATGTTTTAACTACAAATATTTATCCCATATGACATGCTTCAAGGATTATTTCCACGTCTTCAATAGTGTAGAATTTAAGATAAAATACAATATAAATTTAGACGAGAATTTAGAAAACTAATTCCAAAATGTAAAATAAAAATCTTACATCGCTAAGGCAGTAGTGTCGTAGTGATCTTGGACCGAAGGGTCGCGGGTTCGAGTCCCGCCTCGGACATGGTTGTATTTGTGTTCGTCCTTTCACCCCTTATCATCACCATCTCTTTTCTTCTTCTTCACGTTAACTCCACTAGTGGTCGCTAATAACCTAGATGTTGATGCAACCATAAATTTAAAAAAAAATCATTTTTTAACTTGAGAGGTGTGAGATGAGGTGAAGTGGAGCGGGCGTGGTGCCCGTCGTAGTGAGGCTAATATGAGAAGGCGACTTGGGGCGGAGCGGGGAGCGCGGCTGGATTCGAGTATCGGCTACCTCCACCAGGCAACTGTGTTGTAGGGACCAAGTATTGTTCTGCCTCAGTGGTGCTGGGGATTGGTGCAACGTGCAAGTACGACGAGCCAGAGGCTTATGATTGACATCAAAAGGCGACGGCATAAAGGCCTCAGCGTCCTTCCTCACTTTCCATCAGGGACAGATTATTGAATTCTCGCCATCGACGTTCGTATTAATGAAACAAGACTAGTGTTTAATTAAGACAACTAAAGGCACTACCTCGAATAGAATTTCTTGTACTACTTGTAAATATTATTATCATTGTACGCAAAAAATATAGTATGCTTAAACGCAATTTTTACCGGTTGAATTAGTTATACTATTCCAGCAATCTGTTATGTATGTCTAATTTCAAAGAAGTGGCTCCTGAAAAGCTATTCTGAACAGTGTATTTCCATATGGATTACATTTGAACATCTAATTTACATCTAAACAAGATTTGTTCCTCATAGTAACAATGCTCGAAATCTTTAGCATCAAATACTTCAGCCCTGATACTGTCAGATGAAAGCTCGATCGGAAGGCAAATGGAGTTTGAAAAACATTTCGATATCATGGACTCAATTCTGTTTTAATTGATTTAGTACACCACTCGATTAAGTTTTTCTTAGCATCACGTCACGGCTACTGTTGCAGCGACTCTGAGTGAATTTGTAAACACATTTTACTTATTTATTTGCTAATTTGTGAACGACGCAGCCCACAGCTATGTAACCAAATCCAATTAATTTTAATTACGGGATAGGAAACGGAGTAAATCAAATATGCACAATGTGTATGAGTCATTTCTGAAAACATAATGGCACACGGAAGAAGTTGCACAAAATTATGTAGAATTTTTAAAAGTCGTAATAGCTTCATTCGGTTTTAGAATTTAGCAATGGAAAATAACTGTTTGGGTTGGAAACTGTTTTTAACTGTTTCTGATGCCCTGAAAATCAAGTGGGTCGTGACGGAGCGGGGAGGAGCGGGAGCGGAGCGAGGCGGGGCGGGCCAGAGCGGGGTGGAGCACGGCGGTGCAGGGCGGGGCGGGGCGGAGAGAGGCGGGACGAAGTGGATAGAGTGGGGCGGGGCGGAGCGGGGTGGGGCAAGGCGGGGCGGAGCGTGGCGGAACGGGACGGGGCGGGGAGGAGCGGGACGGAGCGGCTCGGAACGGTGCGGGGCGGAGCGGGGCGGAACGAGGCGGGACGAAGTGGGTAGAGCGGAGCAAGGTGGAGCCGGACGGAGCGGGGCGGAACGGGGTGGAATGGGGCGGGGCGGAACGGGGCGGGGCTGGGCGGGGCGGAACGAGGCGGGGCGGGCGGAGCGGGGCGGGCGGGGCGGGGCGGGTGGAGCGGGGCGGGTGGAGTGGGGCGGGCGGAGCGGGGCGGGCGGAGCGGGGCGGGGCGGAGCGGGGTGGAGCGGGGTGGAGCGGGGGGAGCAGGGCGGGGCGGAACGGGACGGAACGGCTCGGAACGGGGCGCGTGAGCAGTTTCTGGGTCACTGCCCGGCCGCGCGCCCCTCAGCGCGAGTAATCGAAGCGGCGACCGCCCCTGTCTCTCTGTGGGTTGCGGACTCGATGCCAAAGCCACTCGCCCGGAGACACGGATGCTCTTGAGCTGCCACGAGGTCCGGAAGCGAATCGGAGATTGGAGGAAGCGGATAATGGCTGCACAAACAGTAGAGGAAAGTGGTCGGTCAGAGGCACGTTAATCAAGTTTCTCGCCTGCTTGTAGAAATAAACAAGTATCACTCGTGGTTGTCGTGCACCGAATACATAAAGTTCCCTCATTTGCTGCAGTCGTATCTAATGTCACCGAAGAGAGTGCGCATAATTCGTAGCATACATTTTTCGTACGGCCATTCGCTGTTTGCGACAGATAGTACATGGAGGATGTGTTGAATGATTTTTGGGGGCAAGAGAGGCTTTCTTTAGCTCCTGCGAGAAAAGTCTCAGCACAGGCAGAACATGCCTGGTATCTCAAAAGGCTTAAGCGAAAAAATAGTCAGCATTGCTTTAAAAATCCCCATAGCACGTCATACGCAGTTTTTAACTGTTTTTTGACGTAAAATAAATAAAACAAATAAAAATAAATAAATGTCGCTAGAAGCGGCGAGTGTGAAGGTAACGTCTTACGGCTCGAGCCCACCAGTAGGAAACTTCTCTAATGGAGTGGAATACGACGGTGGAGTGTTTTTACCATCTGAATCTCACACTGTATTTTAGAAGTACCTTCATTCGCCACCTTTCATGGATGTATGATTTGGCTACTGGCTAATACATGAGCAGTACGCAGAGATTGTGATGTAACAAATAAGATCTGTAAAGCTCTGAAGCAACGCGTGAACAGATTTATTAATCTTACTTTTGATGATTACTATTAATGATTTACAAGTCACAACATAGGGCCGGGTCATATTTCAACTTAATTCTTTGTAATTTCAATTATTACTTGTAGACAGCGTTATGTAATAGTATTTTGAGCCTGTAATTATAAATAGAAGCTCGAAAATTAGTTTCGTCACTACGTTGTCGCAATCCTTCCGTGCACAACAAAAGTAACTTAAACGATATGATTGGGACACTTAACCAAACAATTTGGAATATTTCGTTTTTTCTAACCTACATCACCAAATAAAAATGTCCCCATATTTTCTGATATAGGCTTCTCTTATAATTAGTTTGCAGCTCCTCGAACAAGTATTTTTGTACTGGTCCCTACAATAGAAATGTTCGTCAGATACTCTTCGCGTCAGTTGTCAGGTATTGAAACGAAGAATATCGTTCTCATTTTATGATTTATTTTTTGTGATAGTTATTATCTGCAGACCGTATTCCGGTCACGAATCGAACGTTGAAGGCGAAAATAAACAATGTCGTGCACAGAATGCGTGAGGGATGCGAACTTTGTTCAGGAACGGTTCACACGACGAAGGTTCCGTCAAGTCGCAGAAGTTGAGCAGCTCGAGGCACCGCGGGTCCCAGGAAGGGCGACCGTTCTGGGAACCTCCAATACTAACGGCACTGAGCCCCTGGCTAAAGGGATAAAAGGCAATGAGTTACGACGTGGTTTGACTGACTCATGTTTAAGGAGGATGGCAGCATGTTCAACACCAAAAAAATACGAGGAACGATGTGACCCAAGTAACGTAATACATAAAAAAAAAAAA
>BLKR01008009.1:17500-27644 GCA_011170035.1 Teleogryllus occipitalis
CAGAATTATTCAGCAGGCTATTTTATTTCTTCCCTCAGAAATCATAATGTCAGTCGCTATGAGTATAAAACCTAAGACTGAAGCGATGGCCATCAGCGCCTTTCGTTATAAATAAAGATAGATATTTCGTGATAGAGAACAGTCCAAACCGAAAGTTTGCAAACTGAGCGCACTTAAACGAAAGAAAGAAGCCTCGGTTACGTCAGTAACATATCCAAAAGCTTGATCATCTAAATTGGTTTTGATCAAATTTTTACGTCTTTTTATTTGTGTTGTTGTTGTTGCGTTTCTAAACATTTTAAGAGCATTTATTGATCATTTCTGGCGATATTTTAGGTCATCAAAATCTGCCTTCTAATATAGGAAGAGATGAAAAACACGATATCACTAGTATAAAATACAGACGAAAATGCGATAGAACCGGCCACGTGAACTTTGAGATAAAGTTCCATGCTGTGATTCGATGCCCGCTGCACTTTGAGGAAAACTGGCGAAATACTTATAACATGATTTGAAAAAATTGGATTTTTCTCAATACTGAAGAGTCAATCATGGATGTAGATTAATAAACTGAATTGACTTGAGAGACGGCACTTGTTACGATTAGAGATGAAGGTTCCGGGAAGAATGCCTGAACGAATAGCGGAATCGGAATAATCTCGAGACAAATTCTGTTTGAAGTGGTGACGAGGCACCAGAGACTATTTAAGTGTTTCTGGAGGGTGATGAGACTAATAAGCTTATGAGATGGTTTTGTGACTGAAAAATACAGAGACGATACCAAATAAACTTTTAAAGGAGACCTTTAAATCCCCATGGTTCATACAAAACTCTGAAATCGACCAGGAGCTTCATATCCCTTCAATATTCGAATGTAATACATCTGAAAAATTCTACTCTGTTCTTCCTTCATGCCCTAGCACCACTGTCTTCCACCTGGCTCGAAATTCTGATGTCTCCATCACTGTCTCTATCACCGCCTCCGTCCTACGTATGCCCCCACGACCGCCTCGATAACATCCCTGCCTCCTCTCTACGTACGCATCTATCATTACATCCACCCTGCACATATTCCTATCCCGGCCTCCGCTGTCTTCTAGGAGACGTGAACCTTGATGTTGGCCGCCGGCGCGCCGGCGCCACTACCGCCACCACCACCACCCTAACATCACCATTATCATCACTACCATCACCAGCACCGCCGCTGCTCGCGGCTTCCGGGGCGTGGTCGCGTTCTCCGTGGAGGGGGAGGTTTCGAGGCCGGCGAGAGGGCGCGGGGCAGATGCGCCATCAAGGACGGTGGACGCAGCACGGAGTGGTGCGAAAGCAAGAAAAAAGCAAAGCGGAGGAGAGATAGCGCGAGGGGAGCGACGGAACAAGGAGGAATGAGGACGCGGATGCCAAGACGCAGGGATGTAGCGAGTGCGGGGCGGGAAAAGGTTGGGTGAGGTAAAACGGGTTGAGCCGGGAAAAGGCGGGGCGGGGTGGGCCGGGCAGATGCGGGGCAGGGCTCTCGGTGCGGTGCGTGGACAGGCACGGCGAGGCGGGGAGAGGTTGGATGAGGTAAGACGGGATGGGCCGAGGAAAGGCGGGGCGGGGTGGGCCGGGTAGATGCGGGGCAGGACGAGGCGGTGGGGTCCGTGGACAGGCGGGGAGGGGTGGGAGAGGTAGGGTGAGGCATGATGGGACGAGCCGTGGCGACGCGGTACGTGGAGAGACGGGGTGTGCAGGGGAGCACCGGTGCGGGCCAAGGTGGGGACGGGAAAGGCGGGACGAGGCAAGGCGTGATGGGTCGGGGAGAAGCGGGGCAAGGCGAGGCGGTGCGGTGCGTGGACAGGCAGGACAGGGCGGGGAGAGGTTGGATGAGGTAAGACAGGATGGGCCGTGAAAGGCGGGGCGGGGTGGGCCGGGTAGATGCGGGACAGGGCGAGACGGTGTGGTCCGTGGTCTGTCAGGGCGGGGCAGGGAGAGGTTGGTTGAGGTAAGACGGGATCGGCCAGGCGCGAGGCGGGGCGTGGAAAGGCAGGCGGGGCGGGGAGAGGTTGGGTGAAGTCAGCCGGGATGGGCCAGGGGAAGGCGTGGCGGGGCGGGGCGAGGCAACGCAAGGTGTGCCGGGGAGATGCTGGGCAGGGCGAAGCGGAGCAATGCGTGTTGAAGCGGGGTGTGCAGGGGAGGGTCGGGGTGGGGAGGGGAAGGGTGGGACGGGGCGAGGCAAGGCAAGATGTGCTATGAAGATGCGGAGCAGGGCGAGGCAGTGTGGTGCGTGAAGAGGTGGGATGTGTAGGGGAGGGGCGGGGCGGGCCGAGGTGGGGAGGGAAGGGTCGCAGAGATGTCGCGGGGGGCGTGGCGGGCGAGTGGGGTCGCCAAGAGCTCGCGGAGGCGGCCGTAACGAGCTCGTTAGCCGCGCGATCCCACGCGGCGCCGCCTCCGCCGCCTTGCTGCGTGGCTGCCGCTAACGCAGCCGCGGGGCCGCCGCCACGCGAGAGTAGGAATGTGGGGGACGGCTGCGATGCAGAACGCACTTCACACTGCTAGACGCCAACGCGCCAGCCTTTCTTCTCTCGCTGCCTAACTTCAAATCCCTGTTAGGAGTACTTCATCAGAAGGGGCTGGACTTATAAGCACTAATTATCTACGAAATATTTGTGCAGTAAAAGGTTCGAAAATGTGTACTAAAATACGCCCCATAAATTAGCCCATCATAAAACTGTTTCTCATTTCTTTTGCAATGCATTAATCCGGCACTTCACTCTTACTGGACCGATCAATGACAATTCGAAGAGTAGTATTATTATACTCACAAGTTTTTGTGAACCCCGGAATACCTACCCCTACTCTTTTGGCAACATTAGTTCAATTAAGAATAAATGATAGCACAGAGCGTTGTAGACAAAAATCTGATTACCAGAAATGTTTGCCGCCATATAATAGAAACTGTTTTGCATTGAAAAACGAACTACAAATTTGAAATAAAATTCCTTTTGTCAAAATAACCAATCTTTCCATTCCTCTCCCAACTAGCGAAGCGAGGGCTCAAGAAAACGTGCGCGGATAGTAGTAGTTTTACTTACCACAATGGAGTCTCTGTCGTTATGTACTACATAAAACAATTAGCATTTTAAGCGCGTTTAAATGCAATTCTAAGACCTCCTTAGCAACCACCTTTATATCGTGAAAAGGAAACTTCTTTTACTTCTCCCATGTTTCGCGTATACTCGTGTATTTCTAGGGGAAGCACTATCGGAGGTTTACATGAGTTCAAGTGACATCAGTTATTCATCTGCGTTACTGATGTTCTAGATGAAATCGACGAAGCGTAGTACTCGAAACGTTCCTGATTTCGTGAAATTTCATGCATAACTCAGATATAGCGAATTGGTATTATCAGGAGAATAGTCCAGGATTTATTTATTTATAGTCACTTTTATTTCTATTGTCAAATTTATTGGTATAAGTTTACTATTACTGGATAATAAACTTATATTTACCAATAAATGTGACAATAGAAATAAATCCTGGACCATTTTCTTTATACATAAATTAAACAATCTAAGATACTATCCAAATTGATATTAGCTAACCATGTAGTAAACAAAATTACAAATTAATTTCAAATACAAAATTAAAAATTTAATTTATAAAAATAAATTTAGTACCGATAAATATTTTCAATCAAAATATGCAGAATAATTCGCAATTCACTGAAAAATGCCTTTATTAAGAAAACAGACAAAACATTGATCATGGATATTAGGATATTAGGTGTTTCAGACACAAACCAAGTAAGCATACTCTCTCACATCAAAGAAAATACGCATTTGCATTGAAAGAGGAATTATCACTGTCGTTAGGATTGTAAGTGTTCTGCTGTTTCTCCTGTGACCTCTGAAACAACTGTTGCTTCTTGATCATTAGTTGTAACAAATGAACATCATTAATATTCATTAATTATTCCATCTACGTATTTCAGGTACGGTCGTACGCTCAAGTGGTAGTGGAAACACAGTTCATTTGAACGATTGTTCAAGCGCTTCAAGACATCGACGATGATGGAACCTTGTCAGCGAACGAGACTTGTTATTTGTCGGAAAAGATCATTTAATAACCGTAGTTCCAATAATGACGGAACGGTGTTGCTGGTCGCGGTAAATGATGACTTAAAGGCAGAGACAAAGGCGAGGCAGCCAGAAATAGAGGTCGTTCTCTCTGTGTAGTCGGAAGCGAAACGGCGATTTCATAGCCTCTGTCAGAAAAAGAACAAAGAATATACGTGTATCCGTATTAGGACTATTACACACGAGGAGAGCTGGGAGGGTAAAGGATTAAAATTCGTGTCAGGAGATGTGGATTAGAGGTTTTTCATTTAAACCTTTCAAACTTTTTTCTTCTTCTCTGTTTTATTTTCCTCTGCTCTCGCTGGCGTTGTAATCGATTCAGATTCGTACTTGAGCACTCGTAAAATTTTATGTTGTTGAGATTCTCCAATCTCCAGTGCGAATTGCGCTTTGATATTCCTTTCAAGTACACTGCCGATGTGACCTGCAGCAGAGGAGGAGACTGGCGTTTGAATGTCAGTTGAATCGTTATTTCCTTGTAATTTCACGATCCAATCATGGGAGGAGATACTAGGAGTCATATGCGTGCATAACATGTAACTATAGTATTCGTAACTGTAGTATTAGAAAAGTCGTAGGGGGTGGCAACATGTATACGGGTTAAGATTGATTGATTGATTGATTGATGTTTCCAGGCGCGTCAACTGCTATGGTCATTAGTCCCGTTAGTGTAGTGCATTTTTTTTCTCGGGAGATGGCGAGATCCGGCGCCGACCTACCGTCGGCTACTGGGGTTTCCTCCTAACCAGGACTCCCCCACCAGCGGGGCACTGCCCCAGCCGGGACAAGCTCTAAGCTCCTGGCCTGTCTCCCGGAATATGTGGTAGTGTAGTGCATGTTAGTGTAAGTGAGTGTGTAAGGGGAGAGGATAGGACAAGGAAGAGGAAGGGCAGATCGCGCGCGGTCCGTGGCCCGTTTGTTAGGGTACTGCTCCGGCATTCGCCTGGTGTTGATCGGAGAAACCACGGAAAACTACCGATCAGAGCAGCCGGCCGCTAGAATTCTCCTCCAGAAAGCAGCTGAATTCGACCTAGCACGGGTTAAGAGAATGGCTGAATGATTACCAGGACTTTCGATCCAAATTTTGGCACGCATTAATTTACGCGTATGATACAAAAAATATAATGGAAAATGAGGTAAGGTAGAACAGTATGAAGTAGAATCCGTCGGATGATCATGATCTAAAACAGGAATAAAGAAAAAAATAAATGACTCCTAAATAGAAATGAAACCTCCATCCAACATTATTAAGCTGAGCTCAGCAGAAATAACAACAAATACTGACATTCAGGCAATGAAAGAGGTGCGATGTTCAAAGATTGAACGCCTCTAAAAGGGAAAAACGGTGAGGCGCGAGACACAAACAAGAAAATTTAATTTTTGAGAAAATTAATGTAATATTTTGGTTTTCATGGGAACTCAATCCTCTCTACTATTCACTCTGTGACGAAAGAAATAACTTGAAATGATCCGAAACAAAACACTCAAACCGCCAGGTTGGTATGATACATTTTTCCGCTTTGTCGATTTGCCTAATTTGGTTGTTTAATGATTGATTTTTGTTAGCTCTTCCTGCTATATACATTTGCGAAATAACCATTTTGGTTTTTAGTCGTATCGTATTCACTAGAAAGTACAATTCACTTATAGGGAATAATTTATTTCAATAACCAAAATTTGGAAATGCAATTTACTAAACTCAGATATAGTACACTAGTTCTGAAAATATCACTAAATACTACTGATGAGGCTTGTTAGTTGTTTCAGAGTAAACTTTGTATTGTGTTTAAGTGCATCATTATGATGTCTTGCAATCATGGTATCCATAGATGAAGTTTCTGCCTTGCATTCCAAATGCAACAGTGTGTCCAGCTGCATCTTTGCATCGACATAAGTAATCTATTCACATCCTTGTGCAGAATATATGTCATTCATATCGGAGACAAGATCACCATCGCTGCCATGACGGTTGCAGATGATCAAGCGACAATATTTTTATTTGTCATGACGACTTTGTCACCATCATTGTTTACAAGTAAGCATTAATATTACCAACACCTACAACTAAGCACAAACAATATATGTGTCGCTAAGAACTCCGAAGTTTTAAATAGAGCGAATTTTATGTTCGAAGGTAAATAATCCGAAATAGAAAAAAACATATAAATCATGTCTTTGACATTAACTGTTTATCGGGTCGAATGAAACGAAGATCCGGATTCATGAGAGCTCTCTTAACTCAGTTTAACTTTGTTTTAATTGCTATTTAAAAACTGTATTTCAATATACACCATTTCAATTTCTTGTAATAACATTGTGTATCCGTGCTGATAAGTCTTTACTCGGTTTTATTTCATTTTTTTTTCTCGTAATTTTGAATTTATATCTTCAGTTGATTCTCGAGGACATGATTGCCTCGTCTCCCACCCCTTCCCCGGCAGAGTATTTCGGACGCGGCCGCCTCCGCTGGTTCGCGTGTTTCCGATCGTGATGTGGCCTGCCGAATTACAGTTGAACTTGGGACACTTCCAATTTTTGCGGAATCAAGGGCGGCGAAGGAGAGCCGGGCACAGAAAATAGCGGTCCATTGCGTCGTTATATTTTTAGGTATTATTTAAAAAATGCGATGAAATATACTTGATCTAAATCTGGGACACTCGCAGAAGGACGCAAAATGCTTCGATAAGCATACTTCGGGCGATATTAATAATTGTTATTTAGCTAAATCAACTTTAAAAAAAGTATTACTTATCCCGTTGAAAACTGATTCGTGTATATTTGAGTGCACGCAAACGAGAATACATTTTAAATGGAAGGTGAGCATTGTCAATCGGGTTTTATCAACATTGTCCTGCGATTAGAGAGAAGCTTACTGAATGGAAATTACTGATTTTCAACAAGACATTGAGCACCTAATATTTTGCCTACCTGTCCGACTTCTCTCTCTCTCTCTCTCTCTCTTTCTCTGCCTCACTCTCTCTTCTCTCTCTTTCTGTCTCTCTCTCTCCCTAGTATCGACCTCTGCTTCAATTGAAAAGCATGGGGACAATACCACACGTTATGAAAAGGGGGTGAGCCACACGTTAAGAAAAATGCGAAATTCTGATCACAAGGGAGTAGAATGAATTTCATACTGCCTAACACTTCACGTAAAGAACTTTTCATATATTTGCTATTAGTAAAAGCAGTAACGTGTTCTGTACGATAGTTAAAATATTACCGCAGTTAATAATTCAATTTTTTAACACGATTAATTTGTATATTTCAATTGCAAGTTGGATGTAATTTGTTTGATGTGTTTCAAGCCATTCCCTTTCATGTTACGCATTACAATGTTTCGAGTTCTTTTATGAATAGTTTGTAGTGGACAAATTCAAAAATCAGCGTCTTCAATACTGATAATAGCAAGAAATCGACGAAACAAATTTTACGTAAGAAATATACAAATGGAAAACTGACAGAGTTAAGTCAAAATTGCCTTCAGGCGTAAACACACTTAAGAACACACGTTAATTATTCTTCGATTTAATTTTAGTTACTTTTGGCGTTTGAGTAATTTTTTACAAGTGTAAAAATTTCTAGTGCTCTTCAAATAACTAATATTTTCACATTCTGTTATTACATAATCATAGGAAATAATACATCCCCTACACGTTTTACGAAAAACATGTAGGGGAAAAGCTGATTAAGAAAAATAACGGAATAAGGTTATTTTTTATTCTTAAGTTTTTGTCGTCCGAAAACGTACGAGGAAATCGAACATTTCGTTGTGAGGGACAGCATTTCTGGAGAACATCGACATCTGTAAATCATAACACTAGTCTAAAGTATTATATTGAATTAACTTCTTCCATCGTAAGAAATATTGTGCAGCAATTAAAAGAATATACACTCTGCAATACTTTAACAAGTGTTAATGCTATTTCCGGAAAGAGCATTGTTCACTTACTACTTGTAATTTCGGAACAATAAATTTGAATATACAATAAAGATTTACAGCATTTGCACGATATAACGCACTCCGGAGTACAAACCATCAACAATTCAGAGAGCCCAGCAATTCTATTTATGTTAATGGGTCTACCGTTGTCAGAACGTAATTTCTCACATGGGATGAGCCATACTTCATGTTAATGCTTCCCTTGCGACTTGAGTTTGACCAATGCAGAAGTTGTTGAGTTCTAAATAGTTGCTAATTTATTAGGGTTTAGTACTACATGGGGCCCACCCCACAAATGACCTTCCCATAATGCCCCTATTGTGTTCTGGTAAAATAAATGTCTCGTGAAATGTGCTTGACTGTGACCTTCTAGTTTTTTCCATCTATTTTAACATTCGCACTTCTACAAAGGCATTGGTTATAATTTCGTCGTGTAAATTGTAGTATAACTGATAAGAATTTGATTTTTTCTTTATGTACGTGACATTTCGCGAGAAGGGTCATTTTTTTGCCTTTTTAAGTCATTTTTAATGTTTTTCACTGATGTCATCGATTTTAATACCATTTTAATGGTACTTTTTTCAAGTAATATTTACGATCTGCAACAAACTTTCACCACAGAATGCCTGAGTAGCCTATTGGATTTCTTCGGTCATGCATTGTAATGTCAGCCGTTGTACTATGTAATCTAAGGTTCCTGTGACACCTATCGGCGCCATTGTCAGTTCGACCGATTTGACGATAAAGGCAGAGATTTTCTTGTAAAGAACAGTCCAAACTAAAAGTTTTCAAGCTGAGTTCACTTGAACAAAAGGAGGAAGCCTCGATTACATCACTGAATATATAACATCTTGAGTTGTCATCTGAAGTGGTTTGGATCAAATTTTTCTACGTCATTTTTCTTTGTATTTAGAGAATTTTTAAAGAGCATTTTATTGATCATTTTTTGGCAATGTTTTAGGAAATCAAAATCCGCCTCAACCATAATAGATTGATTTATCCTATTTTCAGAATTGTGCTTTCTCATACATGATGGAAATAAACAAAACGTTAATTACAGCAGTAGCAGTAAAAAGTAATGGTGTGACATTTTATTGTATTTAAATGAATAAATAAATGTAACACCAACTCATTTGATACCAACCTCTAATTACACAAGCACAAAAAACACGTTGTCAGGCCCAAAGACTTGACACATATTTTTCTATGTATTTCGACGCGATGAATACGAATCTGAAGCCAGAATTGCACCATCACTATTTTTTTAAAAACCGAAAAACCACCGTGAAATTGTATTTTTTAAAATTTTTTTTCGAAAGTTCTCATACCCGAAGACATGACACATGTTTCTCTATGTAGTACGTAGGCGCGAATCCAAATCTGAAGCCACAATTGCACCACTACCCTCCAGCATTTTAAATTGCGAAAAATCAACGTGAAATTGTAGTTTGTAAATTTCACGATGTTTTTTGCGATTGAAAAAACAAAACCTGAAGGTTGGTGAAGCAATTCTGGCTTCATATTCGGATTCAGGGCATCGACAAACAGAAAAACATGTGTCAAGTCTTTGGGTCTACCAATTCGTTTTATGCTTGTGTTATTCATTGAATTGACAGACGAGAAACATACTAAAACAGCTGATTGCAAAATTCTCGACATCAATTCTGCAGATTAAATTGTAGTAAATGTTCGGAATTGCATTTGTTTCTACGTAGCAATTTGTTTCGTTCCTATTTAAACTTTTTCTTAACATTCTGAACACTCACCACTCCACCAACGACTCTGAAGCTGCAATCAGTGTGTGGTTGCTCACCTAGAAAGAAAAACAGAAAGCAAATTAATTTTACAAAATTTTTCCTTATATTATTACTGAAAACAATAACATTGTGACAAATGTAACTTATCATCCGCACTCAGATACTCATGTGCTCCGATTGGAATTGTAAAAATTACATTGTAGATCAATGATAATTAACCATCAATTCGGAAAACAGATCCCAGGCTCGGATCATGGAAGACTCATGAATTTGCACTTCGCGGCAATTAATTTTCAATTAACTATCAACACTAGATCTCATACCGGTATTAT
>BLKR01008010.1:0-27644 GCA_011170035.1 Teleogryllus occipitalis
ACTTTGTGTGTGTGTTGTCGCGGAGGGCCTCGCGTTCTGCTGACCCCAGATCAGAGGAGCCCGCAAGTGTGTTTGTCTAGGGTCTAGTATGGTCGAATATGCGTCCCTTCGGGACGTAAAGGGCAACCGGCTGTCGGCTGGATACAAGCCCTAGGAAAAAAAAGTATTTATTAATACCGCTTTCTACTGCTGATGTAATTAGTGCCAAATACATAGAAAGCAATCGTTTACCGGCGTTGTTAGCCGAATTGCTTCGTGAAGTCGAGGAAGTTAAACAACTCGAGACACCACGGATTACTAGTTGGGTGACCGTCTAAGAACGTCGGTTACTGGCGGCGCAGATCTCATGGACGAAAGCATAAAAGGCAATGACTGACTGCGAAGTTTCAAGTAAAAGATGAAATTTAACGGAGGACTCCGTGAATAAATACGCTCAATACCCGAAAGATGGTTAAGAGCTGTAGTTGCAGAAAAAATCATCAAAATTATTTTTAAAAAAATCAATAATGATCACGACGTAAAGATTTGAACGAGCCATTGTCATGCACTAAAATTATAAATGTGTTAAATGATGTTCATAAGTTGGTGAATGAATAGTATAACGTTACTAAATCACCATTTCGATGCTCTTACTCTATATCTATGGTATAAGAAAGAGCAGTATTCCGAAATCTATGAAAAATTAAAGGCAAGGAAAAGTCAGAGATAATCATTCACGATAAGGAAAATTTGAATTTTTGTGCAATTTAATCTCAACATACTCGTGTACCAATATTAAAATGGTTTCTCACGATAAGTACCGGGAACATATTGATATTACACTCCCTCCAGAGGCTGTCCGATAAAAGTTGGGTTCTACTAAGAAGCAATTTTCGGTTCTGAAACCAGTAATTATTTAAGTGCGGAGTTTTCGCGCTGGTTCAGCTAGTCTATTTTTCTTGTTCTTCAATATGCAGATATTACTGCTTAACTCGCTGATCTTGATAGAAATAGCTAAGGGTAGACCAGCAATACCAACCTCATGTTCGAAGGGAAACAAGTTCAAATCCTGTGAGAATGGATTTGTTTTGGTGTGTGTATGTGTGTGTACGTGTGCATGTGTGTATATGTGCGTATGTGTGTGTATGTGTATACATGTGTAATATGTATAAGTGAGTATATGTGTGTGTGCTGAGGCTTAATGGAGCTCTCTGATCTGATATGAATCTCTTGACAACCTCCGATTCCTGCCCGGCCTGTGTGGCGAAGGGGCGTGAACTATTTGCGTGAAAGTATGCGTTACGCCTGGGCTGTGGGTTCGATTACCGAACCTCGCTAATGGGATGGATGTGTGTAATGGCTTGGTGTACTTACCTCACACATCATGTAGTGCCCTTCAATCTCAAATTTTACTAGTTGAACCCTTGCAACTTAACGTGACAAAAGGAAGAGCGTTAGATAAGTGGCAACGGAAAAGTACTACTTACACACACTACATTGAAAATAGAAAAAAATAATTCCAAAAGCATATTCTCATGTTATTCAGTACTTATTCTCAAAAACTGATGAAATGAGGGTAATATGAAAAATCTGGAATAATAAAATCACAATTCAAATACGGAGCTAACATGATTCTGAAAATGTATTTATATTAATATGATGTAAATATATTTTTTAAATTCAGATTTTAAAATATTTGACTTACTAAAATATTAATTATAAATAATTGAAGATAACAAAACAGAATTATATAAATAATAATAATACATTATTATTATTATTATTATTATTATTATTATTATTATTATTGTTATTATTGTTGTTGTTGTTGTTTGCTGATAGAGACCTGGGTTAGGAAAGCAATTTGTCTACTCCATCATTCCCACGTATCGACAAAAAGATGCTCTTTCTCAGGACGAGTTAATGCCGTTGCCCAATCGGCATTTTTTGCTTTTACTTTCTTGCTATTGAGTAGAGAGAAAGTTTGGTAATACTGTGCAAAAAACGGCGAATTTTCGGCCGAAAAACACTTATTACAGGCCCTGGTAACAAGAAAGTGGATAATTCCAGTTACTACATTTGGAAAAAAAAAGCTGTAACACGTGATGTAGAATGAATCCATGTTCGTCCTTGATAGCGAAAAATTGATTTAAGGCAAGAAATATTTCCCTCTGTGATCAACGATAGGGGGCTAAACCGTTCAGCCGATTTTCTCCCAAAATTGATATTCCCGAATCGCTGTGGCTTATGTCGCGGCTCCTGCAATTTAAATTGATATTTTAACTTTGTGGAGGTACTTTACATGAAACCCCTGGGCCATTTTCCAAATTTTCAAATAAATGGCTCAATACTTTTTGACTAACTTTTTTGTTGGATATTGTGAAGGACGTTTAAGGGAATGGCGCAGGTCTAATTTCTATTGAAAACGGATTTTTCGAAAATTGTAAAAGTTCAAAATTTTTCCGCGTCTTCCTACAACTACAATTACAAAGATAGAGAGTTTTTCTTCTGATGAAATCTGTTCCTTAAAGATAGATTTTGAAGCGAGGTCATGTTCAATTTTTCGAAAATTTGAGCACTTTTCGCGTAATTTTGCGTGAAAATACGGACAAGAAAGTACGTGCTGTTTTAGCACCACTAGTCCTTCAATTATCATTATTATAAGGTAGAGTATCAATCTTTTGATTGCGTAGGGGCCCGAGATCGACCTTGATCTGAAGTAATATGCCTCTGATAAGAAAAATCAAGAAGTCTGTACGATCCTAAAAGTGTATAGACATAAAGCAGGAATACAAATTATACACATATTTTCCAAAAAGCGTAAATAACATGAATAATAGGAACAATACTTTGAGTATGAGAAATTAACTACTTTCCTAAACGACATGAAAAAACGACTCGCAATGTGATAATTGATTCCAGAGAATAAAAATGACAGAAGAGATTGGCTCATTGAAATTGGCTTCTGGGTGAGGTGATAATAGGATCTTCAAAAATGTAGATTGCTGCATTAGGGACTTCATTTGCACTCTAATTGGCGAGGAGAAATATTGCCGCAATACATTACCTGCCAGAACAATCGATCTTTTGACTTGATGTATATCGTGGTCCCTTGTGTTGATATTACTCAACATTATTCATGTTCTACCTCGGATATTACCAAGAGGCTTGCCGAGGATCAAGTGGATATTATCCCCTTTCATACTAGACTCAAAATAAACATTTATTTTCAAAGTCGTAATATTTTATTAGTTGTATAAATATTTTTGATAATTTTCAGTTATAGGAGTTTTTTATTCATGCATTCCGAAATTTATCAGAAACGTTTAACAGAAAATTCTCTCATTTAATTATTTTAAAAAATCATTAATTCTTGTTCGACCTGAAATCTTTCGAGAGTTTTGAGTTTTACAAAACATTTTTGAATTTGGATTATTCCTTGACAAATTAAATTACTTTGGATCATTTGTTTAATTTTTTTATATGCTACAGGGCAAGTTAGTGTAAGATAATAGATTTATAAAGCAGAATCTCTCATTTGATGTTAATCATTGAATGTTGATTTATGTGTGAGTAAAGTTTTGATGTTGGAGTAGGATTTGTTGGTTGCTACATGAATGTGGGGTTTCCTGAAAGTTTCTTGCCTATCACTACTCCAAAATACTTGATTGGTTCTCTTTCACAAGATATTTCTCATTCACAAGGTTCCTTATCTTTAGACAAGGAGGGTTTTTGCGGTATCCTAAAAGATATTATTTTGGTCTGGCAATTTTGCGGATTGATTGCGATTAATTTTTCTATCCATTGGGTTTGAGTGTGGACTATTCTGGACTCTTTTGTATGTTAGGTCATGATATGTACTTGCTGTGTATTGTGTCGTATCGTCAGAGAAAATAACAGTTTCCACGTTAGCAAATTTCCGTATGTTTGTGGCGAAGATATAAAATGAAATAAGTAAGAGAAAAGTACTTGATGAACTCCGGTTGTGGTATTACGAGGAATAGGATCCGAGTTATTAATTTTAACCTGAAATTTTGAGCTAGTGATAAAATATTTAAATATATTCCGAATAATCTCAGGGACGAGTTGTCTTAGTTTGTACGGCAGACCGATATGCCAAACTCTATCGTTTACTTCAGCAATTTCTACCAATGAGTTTTTCTTTCTCTCGGAAGCTTTGAGCAATATTTTCGCTAATCCTTTGCAGCTGGCATATGCTGGAGTGATTGGGTATAAAAGCAAATTAAAAATCTGGTATTGCTTAAATATCAGTAAAGTATTTGTTAAGTCTCAAAGATTTTTGAATTGAAGGATAGATGAATTATTGTTCTGTAATGTTCAGACCGTCTAGGATCTTTTCCTAGCTTGCAAACAGGAAGGACTATTGTAGTTTTACAGGAAGAAGGGAAATATTTTTGTAATTTAATTTTCGTAATTTAAGAAAAATTTAAAAGAACATGTTTAATTTTACGGTTTTCAATTTAATTTTCATAATTTAAGAAATATTTATAAGTATAAATATTAGGGTCGTGGCGAGGGGCGTGGCGGGGCGTGGCGGGGCGTGGCGGGGCGTGGCGGGGCGTGGCGGGGCGTGGCGGGGCGTGGCGGGGCGTGGCGGGGCATGGCGGGGCGTGGCGGGACGGGGCGGGACGGCGCGGGACGGGGCGGGACGGGGGCGTGGCGGGGCGTGGTGGGGCGGGCGTGGCGGGGAGTGGCGGGGCATGGCGGGGCATGGCGGGCGTGGCGGGGATGGCGGGGCGTGGCGGGGCGTGGCGGGGTGTGGCGTGGCGTGGCGGGGCGTGGCGTGGCGTGGCGTGGCGGGGCGTGGCGTGGCGTGGCGTGGCGGGGGCGGCGTAGCCGTGCCGGGCGACCGCATACCGGAGGATCGATGGCCCATGAGCGATGCTGCCATTAGCCCGCGCTCCTCCACAACTTATTTCGGGGCGGCTGTTTGGTCCAGGCTGGGTTTACCGTGCGCTATTGGCGCCATTTGTACTGGCAAACGGCCGCGAGCCACCGAGAGCGCCAGGCGGCCGGGCATTGTTCTGCGCGGGTGACAGTGATCGACGACGCCCCAACGGCGCCAGAAGCAGCTCTGCGATTGGAGGATGCCAACGACGGAATCAAAGCGTTTGCAAATTACGACGCAACCTTCGAAGGCTTTTCTGTTTATTCCAAGAGGATTCGCTCCCTTACAAACTTACCGCTCACGCGAAGAATATTATAAAAGTTTTTGCGACTGCCAATAGTAGGCGTTTACGTTTAGACCACAACATGCTAAAAGTGCAATTTTTCCACATGTACTAAAATCGAGATGATGTTAAAAAAAGTTCAGATAAACTGTGGCTCCGGCAGAGAAAATAATATACTTTCATCTGATCAGCTATAGCTGATCTTAACACTTGGACACTGTTTGTTTGTTTGTTTTGCTTCCAGGAGCAAATAATGGTTTGCCAGACACTAGGAATTGTTGTCATGAACTTCTCAATTTATACATGCTATTTATGTCCAATTTTACATGTGTTGTAAAATTTTCAGTTTTTTTATTGAAATAATTTGATTTTTATGTGGTTGGCGTCAGAAATGCCACATTTGACGTCTAAATTACAAAAAGAGAAATTCTTAAAACGTGTCCATTTCCGTTTTTTAGTATTTCGTTGCGGTTACTGAATAATAATTTGAGGTATTTGTCTATTATTATATACTATTGTTATTGTATACTATTGTTATTATTACTATTATTATTATTATTATTATTATTGATATCATAATTATTAACACTTACTGGTTTTGATGTAACTTTTAAGTTATTGTTATTATTAGTTATATTTTTATAATCGTTATTATTATTATTATTATTATTATTATTAATATGGTCATGTTCCTTATACAGTGAAGTGAAGTGAAGTGGAGTGAAGTGTTAGAAAAGCTTATAAATCAACTTACAGATAACTCAAAATCAATCTCTAATTCTAATTGTAATTATATTTGTAAATATTCGTAATAGTTTTGTAATTGTCGTATATCTAGTTGTAATCATGTTTGCCACCGAGCATTAGCTCAAAGCCAACTTTAATAAATCTATCTATCTATCTATCTATCTATCTATCTATCTATCTATCTATCTATCTATCTATCTATCTATCTATCTATCTATCTATCTATCTATCTATCTATCCTATCTATCTATCTATCTATCTATCTATCTATCTATCTATCTATCTATCTATCTATCTATCTATCTATCTATCTATCTATCTATCTATCTATCTATTATGATTTGGTAGCTCTATTTCGAACATTCACATGCTGATAAGTTAGAAACCTATGTATAGTTATGAGGATATGCTAGTTTGTTTTTCCTGTAAACATTATTCTTTATTTAGTGCTATGTATTAAATAAAGCAAATAAATATCATCACTTTCTCAATTAATAATTCAAAATAGCATCTGCGCATCAAACGCTTGCAAACTATTGTATAAAACATTTAGGGTCAAAAAAGGCCCTAAAAGGAATCCACGTAAGCATTAGAGTAACTGAGTCGAAGGGTTAAAATAATATAGGATGCAATTGAGTAATTTGTGGATTTAAAAGGAAAGGAAGGTTGTCTAAAAAATACTGTGGCACACGTGGAGAAACTGATTTTATTTTGCTCCTAGAAATGCGAAACTCGCCGTATCGGCATCGTGTCGCAACATTTTCTACTCGCAAAATGAAATGTCTTTTTACCACTCGTGTCATAAATAATAATTGAAGTGGTTTAATGTCCCTTGGTGCAACCTTACATGCACCTTATGTGCAACATTACGAGCAGAACATTATTAACATGCAAGTTATTTAATTCTTTTATTACTCCTTTCAATTTTTTCAAATTTATTTATTTTCGAAATTAATGAATTTTATGAAGAGTGAGCTATGTGTTTTGTGTATAGTTCAAAAAATGTTTGACTCTACTGAAAGTAATAGTGGATTCCGATGAAGAAAGTGGCTAATATGCCTTTGGAATTCAAATGCACAGATGAGTGTGATATTGAATATATATCTGGGAAATAGGAAAGTCGAGATAAAATCTCTTCAATTAAGGTAATTTACTAATTCGAACGATGAATGTTCACCGTTAACATAGCAAGTCTTTCCACAGTCTGTCGTATAGATAATTTCTAAAACGTGGTTTGTAAATATTCCTTTTCCGGAAATACTCAATCTGAACAAATAAGGTGTTTAAAATCTGAAAGTCTCGGTGTCTGCACGCGTAGTTTACATTTTTGGGCATGTAATACAAACATATTAAAAGATTTTTTAATGCCGACATCACGCACCACCTGGCGGTAAGGCGGGTAGTATCGGGGTCATGCAAGGCGGCGAGGACGGCGACAAATAGCAGGGTGGTTTGAGCAGGTCAGGGCAGAATAAGGCACAGCAGGGTAGAGTAGGACAGAGTAGTTCAGGGTACGGTAGTGTATGGTAGAGTGGGTTAGAATGGAGGTAGAGTAGGTTAGATTAGGGCAGAGTAGGGTAGAGTAGAGCAGAATAGGGTAGAGTAGGGCAGAGTAGAAAGAAGGGCAGAGTAGGGCAGGACAGAGCAGGGCAGAGTAGAGCAGAGAAGGGCAGAGTAAGGCAGAGTAGGGCAGAGTAGGGCAGAGTAGAGCGAGCTGGCCACACAAACCACACTCGCGAGAGGATACTCTATGGAGAGTTTGCCTTTCTCAGTCGAAATAGATGAATATGTTAGAAAAATATCCAGACAAAAAAATTTGGCTTTAAAATTCTAGTGCGATTTAGTCGCACGAGTTTCCACTAGTATTACTTATTTCCAGTGCACTCAGAAATACAAAGAAAACTAATGAGCCTTCTGCCATCTTAGATTTGTCTATTATGACCCTAGTTTCATAGGTACTGTTGAACTGGTGGGGTGGCGGGTGGTGAGTGGAGGGGGTAATGGCGGAGCGGGGAGTGGAGTGGTGGAGGGAGGCGAGGAATGCGGAGTGGCAGGGAGTGGCAGGGGTGGGGAGTGGCGGGGAGTGGCAGGGGTGGGGAATGGCGGGGAGGGGGTAGTGGCGGGGAGGGAGTAGAGTGAGCGGGGCGGGGGGTTAGGGGTAGGGTGGGAAGTGGGAAACTTAGATACTCAAGAAGGGTTGAACTTGTGGGGTGGCGGGTGGCAAGTGGTGTGTGGAGTGGCAAAGCGGAGATTTTGGTTGGTTGGTTGGTAGGTTGGTTAGTGATTCCGGGCGCGTCAACAGCTTAGGTCACTAGTCCCCTAAGTGTAGTAATTTTTTTCTTCGGGAGGTGGTGATGAGGGAGTGGGAAACTTAGACATCCAGAATTGGTGGTGAGGCGGGTGGTGGTGAGCGGAGTGGGCCGGGGGGAGTGAGAAGTTGGTGGAGGCGGATGGCGGGGTCAAGGGGTGCGAGAGCTCTGCCGTCCAGCGGCCGGCAATTGCCTGGCATTATGGAGACGCAGCGTCGCGAGCTTTTAGCGGCGCGGCGCGGCGCCTCGCCAGCCAATCAGCGCGCGCGTCGCGGGCGGGCCGCCTGTCAAAGGGGCCACTCGACCGGAAATTGGTTGCGCCGCTATAAATCACTCATTGTCTCGTTGGACGGCGTTCTTCCATTGACAGCTCGCTTGACACTTGGACCACGTTTCATTTTTTGCCGTTTGTTTCGAAGGTTCGGTTGGAGGGGGTATCCGAATGTTTCGAGTTCAGGTCGGGGTTACTATTTAAAAAAATAGCAATGTATCTATTCGTAACCATCACTACAATTCTTTCCATTAAGGGGAGTATATAATGCCTATTCTGGTAATGTTAAATCTTCTAACTTACAGTGCACTTTTGTGAAGAACAGCATGATTGAAATATTATAGCAGTTTCATCTGATGATTTTTCAATGTGGTAGACAATTTTTTCTTCCATTAACGCTTCTCATTTGAAACTTATGTTCTTTTTGCCTCTTGTAAATTTTTTACTAAAAAAATAATTTCTAATTTTTTAAAGCTCTTTTGGAAGATTATTGCACATAAAAACGAGTCTAATATCAAGAACACATTTAGTTGTGTACAATAATTTCCTTTAGAAATGTTATCTTAAGTATTTTTGGGATAAATGCATCAATGTCCACTGGAAATAAATATGCGGCGAATGACCTTTAAACTAGACACCCACCAAACACTAGGATAGATTAGAAGACTCCTTTGATGTAATCTGTGTCCTCCTCTTTCTTTTTATTAATGCTGTTTGTCTTCTTCTTTCTTGCCTGTTTGTTAGGATCTTCCACTGCTTTATCATCTTATTCTCTCGAAATCTAAGTTTTAAATCAAAATTGCGAGAAAATTTTTATAAACTCACGCGCGTTGACGTATGTCATGCCAAGGAGCATTGAAAATTTAAATACTCGTGAAAAAATGCTTTTAAATTTGAAATGTGGTCAAACAGTTATATTCACCATACTTTCAAGGTACAAAAATTGAAATAAAACTTTTTAAAATTTTTCGTCAAAATTCCACTACATACCCCTCCCCTTAAGGCGCTGAATTCCCAAGCAATATTTTTTAGAGTAGTGTTCTTCTGACTAACCTGATAAATGAAATTATCCGTAAATAAAGTGGCTTCCAAAATTCATTAAAAATACAGCTTCATTTGTATCATCACTTTTTTGATGATGTTAATATTTCTTCGAAAAATATTCACTGCGAGAATACAAACCTAATCTATTTGTGAACAATTCCCGCGAGATCTGATCGGCGAAGAAATTAATCCATGGAATTCGATGAAAATTACATTGCTATATTTATAAACAATTTAATTTACTGTTTAGATTCATTGAACAAATAACTGTTATTATAAGAACTAGATACTGTTCCATTATTTGTTTTATTCCCCAAAACAGCTTCTGTTGGCTCGCTTATATTAACTTACGTAATTTCCTAAATTCAAATATTATATCGAAATTCAATTTAACAACATATATAACTCAATTACAGTATCAAGGTTTACACAGAAAACAGTTGATCAATGACATTCAAATTTAGAGATTAATACTAGTTATATTAATAGATGATTGAATAGAAATGTAGCGAATATCTTGTGTGTCGAATCTCTGTATTTGAGCCGTCTTGGAAATTTGTTAGTTATACTCTGGTGGAAGTATACTTATCATCCATTCCTTGTAAATAGTCTTCAGTGTATCCGCGCCCTTTCCTGTGTCGAACTGAAAAGTATGTTTACCGTGGTAATTCCATATATATATATATATATATATATATATATATATATATATATATATATATATATATATATATATATATGTGTGTGTGCGTGTGTGTGTGTGTGTGTGTGTGTGTGTGTACGGCTTGTTATAGTTGCAGGTTTTTGGAGAATTGTTTGCTGACTTGGGTTTTTCCTCGTCATTCAATTCTCGTTTTCGAGTTACTTCTTAAGCTTATTCATCGTCCAAATAAAAAGAAATGCTTGACTTTGTGGGTGTCTCAAACCTTTATGGTGGCATTAGCAGCTCTTGAAACAGCTGCGCAAGCCATCACCAAGCTTCTGCAAGTCATTTTTGGATGTATTGATCATCCTCATACATGCCAATTACTCAACTGGTGGATGCAATTAATTTAAAGAAGTTCACACCTGGTGACGAACAAGCAGAAAACTTTTGTGAAGCTGGAATCTAAGAGCTAATTAATATATATATAAGTTTTTCTGAAACCCTTGTGACTCTTCACGAGATACTCTCAAATTTACCAAAATAATCTACAATTCTAAGCTAGTTACGTGTTAAATTATTGCAGGATATTGGAAAACGTTCTGCAATGCATTGTGGATTCCTTCGGCACCATAATTCAGTATTAGAACACATCACCTTCAGGTTATTTCCAACACTCGTTCATGATCTGAAGATGTTCCCTGAAACTCCTTCCGGCTCCTACTTATTTTTGGGAAGTTGTTTTAGAGTGCATATTCATATGTGTGGTGGGTTCTGTTCCGCAAAATACATCGGGTGAGGTACAAGGTTACTGGTATGAATACCACGCGGGATCCATGCCAACCGAAGTGCAAGAATTTTCGAAGGATGGAACTGGAGTAGTCACTTATTACTTGTAGACTGGATACAGCGTGCAGATTGTACTTGTATATTAACTAAACATAAATATATGACTAATGTAAATTTGATGACAATTTTAGAAGTTTCCAAACACACTCTCTGCAAGGAAACGGCTAAAATATAAAAGAAGATATTTTTCGCCTAAGTTGATCCCAAGCAAGGCGATTCAAAGTTGGTATCACTGGAAATTAATTCGTTTCTGATGGGAAACTTGCATAACCACAGCATATGTTGCTGAGGAGCGAATCGATTTATTTGTAAGCGTCCGTGGCATTAGAAAAAAATAAACCACTGCAGACGGCGCTTAATGAGTCAACCGTTCGACCAGTATTCGCAGCAGGAGGGCAATTTCAGCTGATGTGGGGGGACTTTTTTAAAACGGGAAAGTTACTAGTAACCGAGTTGTATTTGTTGCACTTAAATGAATCTCAGTAAATGCATGGTTAAATTAAATCTTGACACAAATCCACCCCAAATCCGATTTTATATTTCATATGCTAGAGAAAATTGCAAGAAATGCAAGAAATATACGGGGGTTGGGGCAGAAGACATGGCAACTATTTTGTTTTTTAAAAGAGATGTTATTGGATTTGACAGTTTTATTTGTCGTGTGAAAGAAAGTATGTAGTTATGTGTGTTCACAACAATTCATAGCTCTATGAGTGTCTCTTGCTCAGAAAGCAATGTGAAATCAGTTGGCTGACTGCACGGTACAAGATGCTCTTTTACCAAGATGCCCGTTCTCTATGGGAGAAATGGCTGAGAATATCACAGGGAATCGGTGGAAACTCTTGGAAAAAATGTCCTTCCATACCTGTCAGTCGCGAGATGAGCAGAAGAGTTTCTGCGAGAAGAACCAACCAGTGATCAGCAACGCACGTGACGACTTGCGAGAGTGCAGATCGATGTGACACGTGCGGTAATCTACCACACATCTAATTACGTCTTTAGAACGGGTATGTAATGGTCTTGGAATGATGTAAACTTCATATGGTAATGGGTTAAAAAAATATGAAAGTTCCACACTTTACACGACGGAAAACATCGTTCGCGCGGTGTTTGTGCAGCACTGTCTACAATGTAAGAACATCGGCCCAGGGAATAAGCTCTCCTATGGGGTGGAGCTTTAATCGAGGGTGGCGAAACAGCAAATGATATTGCTCATGCCCTTGACTAGCCTACAATACTACGTGACGCAGAACTGATTCTTCCGGGCACTAGTCCTTCGATGTTGAGGAACAGAAACCCGATGTGATGGGATGTCCACGGCGTGAGCGAATACTGATAAAATTCTATATTTTTTCATCAATTTCCAGTGCGCGACGGCAGCTAATTTTTTCACAGCACATACAAATAGTGAGTATCTTTCAACAGAAAAAACTTCAGGATAGATTTCGACCTGAACCTTTTTGAAGGTCCCTTGCGAAGCGGCTACAAAATGTCGGAAAGCCATGCGCTTACCTGCGTCTGCGAGAGGCAGATGCACTCGGGCGGGCAGATGGCGGCCTCGGCGGCGGCGAGCACCTGCGGCGCGGGCGGCGCGTGGGCGGCGGAGGCGTGGGCGTGCGCGTGGGCGTGCGGGGCGGGGGCGGCGGCGCGGGGGCCGGGCGCGGGGCCCCCCGCCGCCAGCAGCAGCAGCGCGCAGCCCGCCAGCAGCCGCCGCCGCATGGCGCCGCGCCCCGCATCTGCAACACACACACACACCACCAACTGGAGGAGAATTCTAGCGGCCGGCTGCTCTGATCGGGAGTTTTCCGTGGTTTCTCCGATCAACACCAGGCGAATGCCGGAGCAGTACCCTACCAAACGGGCCACTAAACATCTATTTAGGTTAAACTACTGCAAAAATATCGTCATTGTTGAGTAATTTAACAAAATACATTCCACGTACAATATTATTGTCTGCAGTGTCTCAGAACAAATATTACAAACTTCAAAGTATGAATGAAACACTTATTGCATCCTTTTTAGGTTAAAGTAGGGAGAAAGGCATAGCATTAAACAAATAGAGATCCTCTCTGCTGGATGTCTTAGAATAAAAAGTTTCAAATTTCTAGTCCGAAACTTTTCCTTCAAACTCTTTGACTCTAATCCCGAACCAACACGCACCCTTGAATCTTGGGAGCAGACTGCATCTAGGGTCTCTATCCAATGTCTACGAGATTAGAACTTTTACTACTGCGAGAGGCAGACTCTCACTTGATAGCGTAGGCTTCAGTCAGAGTCGGTAACTTGACTTTCAGGGAGTCGCCGCGTCCTAGGCACAGGTGCCAAAGTTTTGGTAGCCATTACACGACATTTCTCAGGGCGAAATGCTAACCGGGAGCGATGGCTCAGTGCAACAGCTGATGTCACTGCTGCGCCTCTGGCCGGGAGGTCCTATGTTCCCACTCCCCACGGCGGCAGGATTTTCGACACTAGCTTTTCAGCTAGGTTGAATTCAGTCGCTGTCTGGAGGAGAATTCTAGCGGCCGGCTGCTCTGATCAGTAGTTTTCCGTGGTTTCTCCGATCAACACCAGGCGAATGCCGAAGCAGTACCCTACCGAACGGGCCACGGACCGCGCGCGATCTGTCCTTCCCATTCCTTGTCCTATCCTCTCCCCTTACACACACTTACACTAACATGCACTACATTAGCACATATTCCGGGGTACCGGTTGGGAGCTTAGAGATTGTTCCCGCTGGGGCGGTGCCCCGCTGTTGGGAGAGTCCTGGTTAGGAGAAAACCCCACTAGCCGACGGTAGGTCGGCGCCGGATCTCGCCATCCAGCGGGGGAAGATCACCGCCATCTCCCGAGAAAAAAATGCAATACACAACCGGGACTAATGACCAGAGCAGTTGACGCGCCCGGAAACATGAATAAATCAATCAATCAAGCAAAATGCTCTGTGGAAGGTCTGGGAATGACGGCCGAAACATTGGCACCTGTGCCTAGGACGCGACCACTCCCTGACAGCCTAGTAGCTACAGACACTCACTTGGCCCATTAAAGCCTACAAGCGTACCCGTGCATGGTAAACCCCACCATCTCCCCTATCGTTCCAATTCCACATTAAGCCTGTAATATATAGGGCCCGGATTTTAATGACAAGTCATATATTTTTTCTGAACCTTCAGGTGAATTTTAAAACAATTTATGCACGAATCCAGGTATTGTCTATCAGGAAAACGTATTTTTATTGTGCATATAAAGTAATATTTACAGAGATTTTAGTGAAAGGTCATATGTGGGCCAAATTCTGCCATAAATGCATATATTTGTCATATTTTTAAGGGCGGTTTTTAATAAAAGATCATATTTTAGCCAGATTTTGCCCCAAATGCATACATTGGTCATATTTTTAAGGACACAAGAATAAAATGCTTGAAAATGTGTCTCGCATGACAATGTATCAGGTGATATTGTCACAAACTCAAAAATTATACTACAAAGGATTATTTGAAAGAGAAGGATTATTTCAAACAAGAAATATGCAGTAGTAAAGCAAGTCGTTTGGTTTGATGGGTTTTATTGTACTGTACTTGATTTGTTTTACAGACACAAGAAAATTTTTTAAAATGCTAGTTAGTTCCAAAGACTGCAAGCCATATGTACCGTACTCATAATCTATTCTTGAGTGCATTTTTTATTTGTTATACCTAAAAAATTAACACGAATTTTTAAAAAATAAACTTGTATAACGTCATATTTTATTTTTTAGGTCATATTTATATAGGTTTTAGGTTATAAATGCTTGCATATTTCGCTGATTTTTAGGTCATTAAAATCCGGGCCCAAGTAATATATTTTTTTCTTCAAGTTCCTCTTATCGCCCGTCACTTGTTTTATATGTCTCCCTGAAATTGATAACAAAATACACCCTTGTCAATACTATTTCTATTTAACGTTATTACTGAGCAGAGAGCTACACCAGTGTAATTCATTTCCTTAGGGTATCAAGTAATTAGTTTAATTTCATATACAGTTGCACGTTCTAGAGGCCCTGAACATCTGAAGTAGAATAGAAAAACTTTGAATCAGGAAAAATGGAATAGAATATTCACAATCTCATCCTGTAGATTACGGTATGAGAAATGTTTCTTTGAAAAAAGTTTCTCTTTTTTACTAGAACTCTTCGATTAAGAGTTATTTAACAATATAGATTCATAAATGCTAAAAGTGTTGCGGGCTGCATTTGACTTGAATATTTAGATGCTCATTTTAAACAAATCCTTCATAGTTTTGAAATCAAAGTGCAATTCGTCACGCCTCCGTGAAATTCTCTTTCTTCAGAGACCTCATTTATGAAGATAGGTTGCCTCTGAGAGCCGCAAATGGTAGGAATACTACTGAAATAATCTTGGAGCCGATTCCTACTCGACGGAGTAGCTTCCGATTCTATCCCAGACTACGGCACGTGCGCGTCACCACGTGCGCGAGGTACACGTGCGTGTGGGGCCGGGGTAATTCCCAGGGGTCACATGACCTGGCAGCGCTGCTCCAGACAGCTGGCGCGTCGCGGCGCGGCATGGCGAAGCACGGGAAGTCGCTTCTTCGCCTTCATTTGTTCTTCGGGAAGTTCCCACCGGGAGCAGTGGCTCAGTGAATCAACTGATGTCACTGCAGTGCCGCTGACCTAGGTTCGAGTCCCGACGGCGGCAGGATTTTCGACACTTGCTGAACAGCTGGGTCGAATTCAATCGCAATTCTAGTGGCTGGCTGCTCTGATCGATAGTTTTCCGAGGTTTCTCCGATCAACACCAGGCCAATGCCGGAGGAGTACCATAACAAACGGACCACGGACCGCACGCGATCATTCCTTCCTAATCCTTGTCCACACGTGTTCCAATCGTCACCACTTACACACTCACGCTTACGCTAAAATGCACTACACTACAACACATGCCGGGAGATCGGTCGGACTTATAACTTGTTCCGGCTGGGGCGGTGTTCCGCTGCTGGGAGATACCTACTGAGGAAATCCCGCTAGTCGACCGTTGGTCGGCGCCGAATCTCGCCATCCAGTGGGGGGAAGATCACCGCCACCTACCGATTAAAAACATGCACTACACTTGCGGGACTAATGACCTCGGTAGTTGATGCGTCTGGAATCACTAACAATTTATCAATGGATCGGGAAGTTTCCCCTGCGCGGAGGTCTCACTTGTTCCTAGACTAATTTAACTATTTGAAACTAGTCAAACCCAACGCGAGAAAATACTTGGCTCAGGAATTCAATTTTGAGACATGAAATTGCTTTGTCGCAGGTAATTGAGGAAGCTACGGAAGGAAGGCGGAAGGAAGACGGTTTTGTGATACATTTATCCTGCAAATGCTTGCCTTCTTAGAATTCATTAGTTAATCGAGTCCGAAGTGTTGAGAATCGTAAAGAAAATGGTTTGATGAGAGACATTAATTATTACGAATAGTAAATCAGATGACCTTTATTTACGTTGTTTCAATCGGTGAATTAATGAATAATGATGTAAGTCATGCTATCATAAATATAAAGTAAAAACGTTTTAACATTCTTTTGTAGTATTGTAGAATATAGGATTACGACGGCAGTAATGACCACTGTGTCAGTATAGGCCACTTCATGCACAAAATTTGAAAAATAAGACTAGGAAGATTGCTTCAAAATTACAGAACTTGGAGCGTATGTCTTCTAGTGGCGAATATTAAAATGATAATTTTTTTATTTAAAAAAAACGAAAACGTCTTATTAATAATTGAATTGCAATAATGTGGAACCAGTACATTTCCTGTCTGAAACACATCCAAGGCGAAGAATATCGATTTGCCTTTGCTGTGTCGAAATATTACTTCCAAAATTTTGCAATTTTTAAGTGGCCACTATTGAACTAAAAACGGTATTTAGAAATAAATTAAAAATATTAAATTAAATATTGACCAGTTTTAGGCAAGGGGCATATTTACAAAGATTTATGCTAACAGCACATTGAGTTTCACACAATTTAGTAACGTAGCCAAATAATTTTGAAAAAATCTTCGAAAATGTCCTTAACTGTGCCAACTTCTTGTACTTTTCCTGTGTGTAGAGAGTTATCTAATGCATCAAAAAGGTGGACTTCGAGATACTGAGAAAAATATTACGTTTTGAGTCTCCAATAACGCAAAAGTACGAAGCAAAATATTCGAAAGGGCAGTGAATGTACAATTAATTAATTGTAATTTTGAGCGATTCTTTATATTATGTTCTTAAGACATTTCATAATTCTTTTAAAAATTATAATATTTTCCTCCAATATTTTCCTTTATTTTTTTGCCTGATAGAGGAAAATACGTTTATAAATATGTCTTTAGGCCCTTAAAACCTTTAATTTTTGAAAACTGTCAAGTTCAATCCTTTTAACCCATTCTACACCTTCAATATTGGTGGTAAATAGTTCTTAATTAATGCAATCTGTTTCTCAATATTACATATATCTAAATAACTACAAGTAGGTTAATGTTTAAATAGTAATTTTTGTGCAAGTTTGTCTTTGTAAGTCCGATTTTCATTAAATCTCTGAAATTTCAAAAATTTCAAATCTTCAAAAATTGTAAATTCGAATCTTGGGTGTTCTATTAATTGCAGATAGTTTTTCCAAGAGATATCTGAAGAGTTGGGTACAAGTTAAAATATTATAATCATATGTAACATCTACTATTAGTACGAGAGAGTTTATTAAGTATATTCACTTGTAACAGCACGATTTTTTATATTCCTTTCAATACTCTGTTTATTACTGCCGTACAAAAAAGCTATCATATAAATACTAATTACTGAATGTGTGCCCCATATGTGAGGATTATTAATTAACAATACTATTTATTATACATTTATTTGAACTGCAATTGGGTTTGACCCGGTGGCAGTTAAATAACAATAATTACAATAATAATAATATTAAAATTATAACAATAATAATGAAGGAGTACAGTATAAGCCGAACATGCAATAATCATACTAACACTAATATTAAGTATTATAACAAATATTTCAACTCTGTTAAGATATCCAATAATTATATGTCGGTGATGCTAAAATTTAATACAAGCTACATAAATTTGGCTAAGTTTTTTTAAAAAAAAATCATTGATCGCGTTCACTACACTTAACTGCATTGCACTGCATGGCACTGCACTGCACTACACTACACTACACTACACTGTTTTTGCATTGAATTACACTGACCAGCACTTCACAGCACTTCACCGCACTTCACCGCACTTCACAACACTTATTTAATGTCTATTACTCTCATTGTGTTCCAACTTATTACTAAAACGTCGGACACTTAGAGGAAAAGCTTTGAAAATTTCTGCGGGTTAACTGTTCCAATCTTTAATTGTTCTGTTACAAAAGGAAAATTTCCCAAGAACTGAATTTTGTTTCCTTGTTCGAATTTTGTGAGTGTGATCGCTTCGGCCGAAATAATTTGGTTTTTCTAGTCTAACCTGAATTTCCTTCCAAGCTGGTTGACCTACGTACGATTTATAAAGAGCGCAAAGCCTCGCCCTTGTTCTTCCCGTTTCTAGAGGTTCCCATGGCTTTTTTAAAGCGTTAGTGCTATAGGTAAACTTATTCCCTTTCCTCTGTATTCTATCTAGATTTTTCCGGTGCGACTTTCTGTATGGATCCCAACATGCCACTCCGTATTCCATGAGAGGGCGAACCAGCGAAAAATATGCTAATTCTTTTGCGTTTGCAGAACTTTTCTTTAGAATTCGCATTACAAAATGCAAATTCTTCAATATCTTCAATATTTCTTCAATACCTTCAAACATTAAGAACACTATCTTCAAACTTATCTTTAAATATTAAGAACCCAACACTCAGGGCTAGTTATTATAGTAATAATTCTAATAATAATATACAGGAAGTGCAACCAGAAACAACGTGTGTTCATTAATCTCAAGATGTATAGATAATTTTGTAAGTTGCTGACATGATAATCGGAAATATCCACACTTCGCTCTGTTTCGTAGGAAACTCGTTTTTGTTTGACCTTAAACCTGGACAAACACTAAGATATGTGTTTCAGCGTCAATTTCGTAAGTCCTCATTGATGTCATTATTTGTGGGGGAACTGACTTGGCGCCATTGTTTTTTCTAACTACAGCTATTTCCCCTAGTGCTGGCACATTTATATGGACAAACCCAGAGAAACATTCATAACAAAGGAGACATTCGAACACGTAACACTTCGACACGTAGTAGACGGCAGTAGGTGGTGGAATACAGGGATAGACAGCATTCCATCCTCGACTGTCGTGAGTTGAATTTAATATCAAATAATCGGTATAGGAAATAATACTGCAAAATAAAAGCACAGAAAAATATTTACATCAAAACATTACGAACTTAATTATATTGTTTACTTAAATATTGCCGATTGTCTGTTAGTAATTTTCTGTTGATATTCAGCATCTTAAATTTTCAGACAATCAGTTGAATTATTTATAAACTAATCAGTAAATTGTATTTAATTAATTTTGTAGAAATAAAAATTAGTACTTGAAATACTAAAAACACTATTTCTCTAAAATTACTTAAAATACAATATACTGATTATTTTTGTTGGAGATCATGTATCATATTATGCGATGGGTTTCTTGTAGCACGTCAGTGTGATGCACCAAAAGAAACCAAAATGTTGTTGATAGTAACTAAGTGGTAGTTCGCTGTCTAAAATAAAACCGAGTATATCCACACAAAAGCTGTTATATTTATTGGATCGGAGCTACAGTATATTACCGTAGATTGATAAACTGAGGTTATTATCCAACAATTTTTCAAATAATTTAACTGATTGTCTTAAAACTTAAGATACTGAAAATCAACAGAATTGTGAAGTAATTTATTAACGAAATATTCATATTAATACTCGATTACATTTTCCGTCTGTCTTTTTCTCAGCGACTTGTCGAGAGAGTATCGCGTTGCAATGCATCATGAAGCAGCAGTGTTTGTGTTCCGCGGAATGCGGTCAAAGCTATTTGCTGGGAAATGAAGAGCGCCTGCGCCCAGCACGCGCGGGGGAGGGGGAGGGGGAGGGGGAGGGGCTGACCCGGCGGCGCACCTGTCCGCGCGCCTCGCCTCGCCTTGTCTGCACCGCGCCGCGCCGGCTTCATTACTCACCGGGTGCGGGGGCGGGGCAGGGGGCGGGGCGGGGAGAGGAGGGGCGCGGCCGGAAGAGTGGAGGCGCACCGGAAATGCGAGCGAAACGGCGGCGGACGAGAGGCGCCGCCGGGCACTTAGCGCTCGCGGTCGGCCGCTCGCTGCGCCCGCCCCGCCCCGCCCACGGCCAGCGCTCTCGCCTTAACTCTTGCCTCGCCATCGCCGTAGCCCTCGCCCTGCCCTCCGCTTCTCTTGCTCTCGCCCTCATCCTCGCCCTTTCCCGCACCCTCCCTCTCGATCTTGAGCTCGTCTTCTCCATGAACCCCACCATCTTCCTCCTCTTCGCCCTCGCCCTCGCCATCGCCCCTGCCCTCGCCCTAGCTCTCACTCTCACCCTTCTCCTCGCAGTCGTCCTGCCCTCCACTTCTCTTGTTCTCGCCCTCACCCTCGCCCTTTTCCGTACCATTCCTCTCGATCTTCACCTCGTCCTCACCATCAACCTCGCCCTCTCCCTCGCGTTAGCCCTCACTCGCGCCCTCGTCCTCGCTGTCGCCCTTGCCCTCGCCCTCGTCCTTTCCTTCGCCCTCGCTCTCACTCTGGCCCTTCCTCTTACCGTCGTCCTGCTCTCCCCTTCTCGTATTCTCGCCCTCACCCTCGCCTTTTCTCGCGCCCTCTCTCTCGCTTTTCTCCACGCCTTCTTCCTCGGCCTCGTCCTCGCTCTCGTTCTTGCTCTCGCACTCGTCCTCGCCCCGCTTTCACTCTCTCCCTCGCCCTCGTCTTCGCTCTCGACCTCGTTCACGCCCTCGCCCTTTTCCTTACCCTCACCCTTACCCGCGCCCTCGCCCTCCCCTCGCTCTCGCTTCTGCCCTCGCTCTCGCTTTTGCTCTCGCTCTCGCCATTGTCCTCGCCATCTCCGTGCCCCTCCCGTTCTCTGGTTCTCGCCTCCACCCTCGCCATTTTTCCCTCCCATCCTCTTGCTCTTGTCGTTATCCTCTCCCTCAACCTTGCCCTCTCCCTAGACCACGCTCTCACCCTCTCCCTCGCCCTCACTCTCACTCTAGCTCTCGCCCTCCCTCACACCCTCGTCCACTCTCTCCCTCACGTCTTTACTCTCGCCTACGCAATCTTCTCGCCCAAGCCCTTACCCAAGTCCTTGCCCACTCCCTCGCCAACACCCACACCGTCTCCCTCTTCATCGCTCTTGCCCATGCCCTCACTCACGCGCTCACCCTCGCTCTCGCCCACCCCCTTACCCTTGTTCTCACTCTCGCCCTCGCCCTTGCTCTCGAACTCGTCCACGCTCTCGCCCTCGCCCTCGCCCTTTCCCTTACCCTCGCCCGCGCTCTCGCCCTCGCCCTCGCTCCCGCTCCCGCCCTCGCCCTCGCCCTTGCCTTCGCCTTCGCCTTCGCCTTCGCCCTCGCCCTCGCCCTCGCCCTCACCCACGCCCTCACTCTCGCCCTCGTCCACTCCCTTACTCATGTTCTCACACTCTCCCACGCCCTCACTCTCGACCTCGTCCACGCCCTCGCCCTCGCCCTTTCCCTTACCCTCGACCGTGCCCTCACCCTCACCCTCGCCCTCGCCCACGCACTCACTCTCACTACTCCCTATAGCCGCCGAAATGTGTGCTCGCCGGCTTCTAGAGCTGGCCCTGGCTCTTGCTTCCCCTCGCGCGCTATCGGTAATCTCTCCCATGGGCTGCTCCTTTGCCTCCTTCTGGCCTTTGCTTATTATCATTATTATTATTATTATTATTATTATTATTATTATTATTATTATTATTATTATTATTATTATTATTATTATTATGGTAGTGCTGACGCTGCCAAAATGAACGTTCTTCCGACTCTTAATAAATTTGTTGATATTTGATTCGAATTTTCCCTTTGCCGCTCCCTATTTCTCAATCGGGCCAGTGATTTTCAATTTTCAGAATTATTGCCTGAAATTATTACCCTACGGAATGACAATACAAGATTATATTATAGTTATAGAATACAAGAATACCGGCAATCTGCATTTCTGAATGTTTATGTTAGTTCTGATTGTATGATAAGTTTAAATCAATAGTCAATTAAATATGCATAGTAATATTAGTTTAATTACGCAAATAAAGTACTTTACTGTATTACATTTTTGAGAATGCCTGTTCAACAGCAGATTCTCAAACAATGTCATTTTCAAACAATAAGTTTCCGATTGTTCACAAACAACAATTTTGAAAGGTTTGAGTCCTCTTCCTTTTACTACTGCGTATAATTATTACTAGTGTATTAGAAACTTTTATAGTGCGTAGTTCAGAAAAAACGAATTTTATGATTGAGAAATTAAAATGGTTATGAATAATTCTCCAAGTGCAGGCCAGTATTCTGTTTTCGTGACTGGATGCGAGTAAGCTGTCTTAGAGGCCTTCGAGAATATTTCTTGAGGTTCCGAATCGTTGAACTTTAACAAAAGTTCGTATGATTTCTTTTCATGTAAAAGTTTGGAAGTTCTTCGAAATAATATTGAAAACTTCTCGAATTTCACCTACGGGCCAACTGCTGAAGAGGAAATTAAACTGCTGTTATATTCCTTAAAGTTTCTTTCTTCCTGTTGGCTTGCTGTGCTTTCTTTGACTTGTATCACACAATTTGGGAGTCGACAATCCGCAATTGTCAGAAATAATGTTTTAATACACTTTATTCTATTTGCAGTGTTACACAATATCTCTCATTGAGTAAAATCTTGCTTTTCATTTTTAACTATAGAGTTATTTTTCATTTTTTCCCAATATTGGATAGTGGGGAAATGTCAGAATATTTTATTTTTTAATACCTTGAGACTCCCTCTCAATTTTTCTAGGCTGTAAACAAATTCTAGGATGTCTTTCACATTACTGTAATAATAACACTCGTACGTACTTTTGTTTATATTTAAGACTAACTATCGGATTTCCGCATTGATAGCGCTACATGAACGTGAAATAGTGTGCATCTATTTTTAATTTGAAGAAAGAATGTAAATATATCAAGTATCAATATTTTGTTTTATCAAACTAGTTTTCAAGTGTCAGTTCAAGTGTCAGTTCAAGTGTCAGTTCAAGTGTCAGTTCAAGTGTCAGTTCAAGTGTCAGTTCAAGTGTCAGTTCAAGTGTCAGTTCAAGTGTCAGTTCAAGTGTCAGTTCAAGTGTCAGTTCAAGTGTCAGTTCAAGTGTCAGTTCAAGTGTCAGTTCCAGCGTCAGTTCCAGCGTCAGTTCATTTGTTAGTTCATGGGTTAGTTCGTGGGACAGTTCAATGATCAGTTCAAGGGTAAGACACCACTTCATCTACTGTCAAGAGTTCTTATCAAACCTAGACCTCTCGTACCTGGTTATGTGGTTTTCCGACCGCGTCCACTGAAGGATCAATCACGCGAGAAGTTCCCAAACTCCTCGAAATCGGCTTCTTCCTCTTTGTGATGCCTTCCTCCGCATAGTCTTGCTCTAGCGCGCTCCCTGGCGGCCCTGCCGCCCCTGCCGCCCCGCCGCCGCTCCCACCGCCCACACCGCCCCGCTACCCGCCGCCCCTGCTGCACCGCCGCCCACGCCGCCCACGCCGCCCACGCCGCCCCGCCGCCCCCCGCCGCCCCCGCCGCCCCCACCGCCCACACCGCCCTGCCACCCCCGCCGCCCCCGTTGCACCGCCGCCCACGCCGCCCCCGCCGCCCCCGCCGCCCACGCCGCCCACGCCGCCCCGCCGCCCGCCGCCGCCCCCGCCACTCCACGCCCTGCCGCCCATGACCTGCCCTGCCACCCCGTCGCCCCGCTGCCCTGTCGCCCTGCCGCCTCGCTGCCCCTGCTGCACGCCGCCCACGCCGTCCGCCGCCCCCGCCGCCCTCGCCGCCCCCGCCACCCCAGCGCCCCGCCGCCTCCTGGAAATCCCATAACGCGAACTGCCGCTGTGTTACGATTCCCGCTCGCGAGCGGCTGGAATTATAAACCGGGCTCTGTGTAGAACACGCTGCGGCAACGCGCATTTAAATGGAAACGACGTGCTAATATGGGATTTGCTACATTCCGCGCGCGGAAAAAAGCCGATCGGAACGGCCCAGCCGACGATCGCCGCTGCGCTGCGCCACCATCGCGTATGTAAAGAAGGTATTGTGCGTGTCGCTGTGTGTTCGGCGTTCGTGTTACTCGCTTCATACGCGTTCGCCCACGCATTAGAGCTCGTGCGTGTATTTAATTGTGATTCAAGTCATTATGAATATGTGGAGCAAGTTTTGTTGTGGCGGTTCGTTTCAGAGAGGGAAAATGGCAGTATTTGTTTTCTGATTGGAGTTTTGTGTGTGGTTTGCCGTAGATGTTTTGTCATGTGCAAGGATTAGGATCGAAATATTGATAAAAAAACAGAAGTAGAGACCAACAAGAGAAGCAAATCGCTAATTTAGAAAGAATCAAGTCACATTGTCATACCGAGAGTTCTAAAAATACTGAATTTTTTAGCCTTTCAGATGATATATCCCACTTTCTCTTGCTGTCAGAACATTATATTTTTTATGGGGTACCTAATTCTGTATTATTAATTGCTATCTCATCTTCTAATCTGAGAATTTTGTAGTCCATTTTCTTAGTATGATTAAATTACTTATTTTGCCGATTCGACGGCCGAGATCGCTATGGCAGTAGTGTCATTGTAATCTCGGACCGAAGGATCGCGGGTTCGAGTCGAGCCTCGGACCTGGTTGTATTTGTGTTCGTCCGTTCACCCCTTGTTATCACCATATCATTTCATCTTCACAGTTACCATAACGTTGACACCAATAGTGGTCGCTAATGACCTAGATGTTGATGCGATCTTAATAATAACAAATAAATTACTCATTTTACTTCTTGTAACTTTTACGATTTTCAGCTTTTTTCAGCATTTCTACTTCTTTATTTTATTCCCTTTTCTTTTTATTTATTTATTCCTTTCTTTCTTACATATTTACCTTTTGTAACTTTTCTGGAGATGACACTATTAGGAATTTCATTCTCTTGCTATCTAGAGAATATTCTCGCTATGGTGAACAGTCTTTATTGAAAGACGGAAGACGTAAATTATTTTTACTTCAAGATCGGCGATTGTGCCTATGCTTGGCTCACAAGAGTTGAAAGAATGCTAAGGTGATTGCGGAAGGCAAATTATTTGTAATAATCGTTATTTCAATGAATCGAATATGGGAAAATTGTTCCAACAATACTCTTTAAAGGTCCATTATTTTCATTTATAGTTTCAGAGATTTCAGTATTCTATCAAAAAATGTAAAGTTCAAGAATGGTGCTAACGTTTTTCGAACATTGGCAGCACAAAAATGGAAGGTGATCCATTTGGATATCTCTTCACTTATGTCCTTTTGTCATAGACGTCGGAAACGTCTTCCAGCATCTCTTTTTTTGTACAAGTTAAAACTATTCTCACTGACTGGTGTTTAACGAAAAAATAATAATCCATGTGCACCTGAATAGTTCACACTGATAAGTTTAGTATCCCATTATCTACCAGTTAGGATACACCTCTCTAACTATTCCAGAAACAGGAAGTACCACATGGTAGTCCCACTCGAGTGTCTGACTGTGTGGCCCCAGCTGGCCCCAGCAGACCGCCGGCGCTCATTGAAAGTCTGCCGCGGCGGTCGCGGCTGCGACAGGCCAGGCGGAGCGGCGGCGGCGGCGGCGCGCAGGGCTGATGTTATTACGCACAACAACCGCCGACCTCACACCTCCTGCTTCCGCCCCCGCTCCGCCCCACCCTCTCGCCTCTCCTGCCCCAACCCCGGCTCTCCCCTACCCCAACCCCGGCTCTCCCCCGCCCCAACCCCGGCCCTCCCCCGCCACGCCCACCCCCACCCCAGACCTGCCCCGCCACGCGCCCGCCACATCTCCGCCACGCCACGCCACGCCCAGCCCACTCCAACCCTGGAACTTACGTCGCCCCCCGTCCCGCCAAGCCCACCTCGAAGCCCGGAACTTACACTGCCCCGCTCCCAAGCCGCCCCGCCCCGTCGCCGCCTCTCCCCGCCCCGCCCACTCCAGGCCACCACCCTCTACTCCCGCCACGCTCCCACCCCACCGCGCTCCATTCCGACACCACTAGGTTCCTACCCAGCCTGGTCACCGCCTCCCCCTCCACTGTCCCCAATTCCCCACCTCACTCACCCCACCCCGCCCTCCGGTTTTCGCCACTACCCCTGCCGCCAAATCCCCGATCCGTCACGCCCCCATCTCGCCTTCTGCACATCTCCTATTTCTCTTCCCTGCTCACCCGCCCCGCACCGCACTCACTCCGCCTCACACCCCTCCTCCTCTACCTCTCCAAATCCTCCACCCCGAACACCCCTCCTCGCAAACCCATCCCCTCCCTGCACCACCCTTTTCCGCACCCCTACCGCCTCCTCCCCCACCTACCAATTCCTTCGCCTCGCACGGCCAACCCCGCCTCTCGGTCGCTACAACCGCCAGCGCTCTGTCCCGCCGACTCCCTCCCCTCCTCCGCCCCACCCGCTCCCCCACCCCTCGCCGCTGTCCGCTCACCGCCACCGCCCCCGAAATACTTGCGAGGCATTTGTTTAGCGCGACACTTCACGCACGTTGTCACGTTTAATTACGTTATGTAAATCATATCGCGCGCCCCGTTCGCGGAGTTTCATTACGGGCCTCCCCCTCCCCCCGTTGCCGTCGCTCCCGCCCGCCGAGGTCGCCAACCGCGAGAGGCCGCTGCGGGCAAAAACACGCACGAGAGCGCAAGCGGAGACAGCGGCGACGCAAGCGGGGGCGTCAGCGGCGGCGCAAGCGGCGACACAGGCGGTGACGCAGGTGGCGACGCAAGCGGCGACCCAAGCGGCGACGCAAGCGGCGGCGCAAGCGGCGACACAGGCGGTGACGCAGGTGGTGTCGCAAGCGGCGACCCAAGCGGCGACGCAAGCGGCGGCGCAAGCGGCGACACAGGCGGTGACGCAGGGGGCGACGCAGGCGGTGACGCAGGCGGCGACGCAAGCTCCGACGCAAGTGACGACGCAAGCGGCGACGCAAGCGGCGAGACAAGCGGCGACGCAAGCGGCGAGACAAGCGGCGACGCAAGCGGCGACGCAAGCGGCGACGCAAGCGGCAACGCAAGCGGCGACGCAAGCGGCGACGCAAGCGGCGACGCAAGCGGCGACGCAAGTGGCGACGCAAGCGGTGACGCAAGTGGCGACGCAAGCGGCGACGCAAGCGGCGACGCAAGCGGCGACGCAAGCGGCGACGCAAGCGGCGACGCAAGCGGCGACGCAAGCGGCGATGCAAACGGCGACGCAAGTGAGGATGCAAGCGGGCCGCAAGTGGCGACAAAGCGGTGACGCAAGCGGTGACGCAAGCGGCGAGGCAAGCGGCGAGGCAGGCGGCGGCGCAAGCGGCGACGCAAGCGGCGACGCAAGCGGCGACGCAAGCGGCAACGCAAGCGGCGACGCA